>CM047910.1:5796308-5855686 GCA_026229545.1 Pistacia atlantica | reverse complement strand
CAGGTCTAGTTCCACGGTTTTGAGTTATATCAGTGACTCTTGTAATGAGATGGAGCAGAAATCTGAATCCACCTTTACTGAATCCATATCGACCACTCTATAGAATATCTCACAAGTGTCAAGTCTTGAGTATTACATTGAAAAACAATCAGGACTTTACAGTTTATAATCTATAAGAATACTTACTAGAATAACCATTAATGTTGCTGCATCTCGATCTTGACATAAGCTTCTTGTGTCCCTTTGGATACTGGAACATAGAGGAATTCAAAGTGTTGTGGTTTTTCTGATAAGCGACAGATGATATGTAATTAGCGACAGGCCACGTACAAATGGGAGAGGTTAGAGAGGAATAAGCGGCCATTGAGGAACACAAGTTTGGATGATTAATTATTATTCATGAATCAACTGAAATGATATGAATGAATACGAAGCAAAAATCCCGCAGAGAGAGAGGTGCCGGCCTCCCACGGAAGTGTGAAGATCATATAATAGGCATGCAAGTAGACCAAATAACAGAAGACGACGAAATGAACAGGATGCATTATGTACACTGAAAGTTGGCAGTTCATGCTTATAAATTTTAGTCAGTTCATGCACAGAATGTTACGATGAGTTAATGACTTTTTCCTACCCAAATAATAGCGCAACCACACTTTCCTACCTACCTATTTTTAAAATATCATTTTATTACCTAAATTTTTCAGCAATCAGAGAAAACAAACTTGGTCTAAACTATTAGAACTTTTGAAGAGAGGAGACCAATGAGTGTTTTTACTTTATTTATGACTAATGAACTTTGGTAACCCTACCCATTTGTGAGTTATCCAGATGGTTAGAACGAATAAAGGATAGTGTAGGTACACGTACGGTTTTTTAGGAGATTTTCTATTTGACCATCTGCGATTTAAATGAGGGCTATGGCAGTGCATTGTTGCGCCAATCTCCCTCAAGGATTGTCAAATTATACCAAAAAAGTAAAATAAAATTGGTAACCTCCCCTTAATATTACTATTACTATTTTTTTTTAATAACAAGAGCTATATTTTAAATCATTAATGTTAGATCCACAACCCAATTTTACAACATTTTTTTTATAACCTTAGATGTGACAGTTCATAATTAGTTAGCTCACAATTAGACAGAGAAACTCATAGCAAATAAATAAAACCTATTTACAAGCTCATAAATTAGGAACTGTAATGTCAAAGGCTGTCTGAGAAAATTGTGAAATAAAGTGGTGACGTACCATTACTCATTTCAAATTAGATCATCATCACACAGTCCCAAAAAGTTGCCATCTAAAGATCCCAAGTTTAGATCTACGGTAGATATTGTAGTTGGTCCGTAATAAAGATTTATGCTGTCAAGATTAACTGCTCATTAAAATCTGCTTCACTATGGTTGTCCTTAGTGTAGCAGATTTTATGAGTATTTATTTGTTACTTAGTGGCAGACAGTCATTCGTTGACCTACTATTCTATTCTATTATATTTCAATTATCCAGTTAAAGGGAGAACGACTTATACATACCCAAGATTTATCGTAACGACAAGTTGATACCCAAAAGGTTTTGAAATGATAAATAGGTACTTTCCGTCATGTTCTGTTAGTGATTTACATTTATTCTGTTTATTAATAGTGAAAAGACTAAAATACCCTTCAAAGTTTGAATTTTAGTTTTTTATAAATTTAAAAATTTCAAAAAACCCCTAAGTTTACAAATTTCACTAAATACCCCAATATATAAAAAGTTTTATAAAATAACAAAAACACCCCCAGCAAGTGAGTGCGATTCCGCACCAGCCTAGAATCTCCGGCCCCTTGGCATCGTTACGACACAGGACCGTCGGATCTATATCAGTAGCAGCGTCGATCAACACCTTTAGGCCGGCGATCCGTGTACTCAGCCGGAAAGGCCGAGATCTATGGCTAGATCGGCCGTCGGCGCCCAAAACTCCATCGCACTTTCGCACGGTCAGGAGTGGGGATCTATGTCGTAATGCGGTTCCACGGTCGTGACGGTGGCGAATACGGCATTGGGGTGGTGGGGGTGTTTTTGTCATTTAACAAACTTTTTATATATGGGGGTGTTTAATTAAATTAGCAAACCTAGGGGGCTTTTTAGAAATTTTTAAATTTATAAAAAACAAAAATTGAAACTTTGAAGGGCATTTTAGTCTTTTCACTATTAATAAACAAAAATCACTAACAGAATATGACGGAAGGTACCTATTTGTCGTTTCAAAACCTTTTAGGTACCAACTTGTCATTACATTAAACTTTGGGTATGTACAAGTCGTTCGCCCTTCAGTTAAATCAATATCGAGTTCTTGGTGAGATGTTCGTGTGCATATAGTCCTAGTTTACTATCATGGGTCTACCCAATCACCAATTTTTTACTACACATTTTGGATTTGAGATATTATTTTCAATAAAGGTTTGTTTGATTTATACCTGTGAAATTGTTTTATATAAAATGCATCCACTATTATTAAAAAGTATTACATATCACTATTATTAAATTTGGAATTGGTTTTCTTTGTTAGATAACTTTAAAAGCGACACATTCGTGGATAACCTAACTGGTTAGGACGAATTAGATATAGTGTACATAGACGTACGGTCTCAAGTTCGATTTTCCATCTGATCATCCCGATTTAAGTGGGGCTGTGTGGCTGTGGTGGTGGATTGTTTAAAAGTGTTTTTGTCTGTTCCCTAGTGTCAGGTTAACATATTGAAAATATATACGAAGTGCTTTCCGAACATTTTCTTCTTATGTGTATGATTGACTTATTATGTTATAGACTAATATTTAAAGGAGTAAATTGATAAAAACACTTTATATATATATATATATTAAAAATGTGTTTTTTCTTATTGAGAAAAAGGTTAATTTCATCGCATTCTTAGAGATCATTAAGTGCTAATCGCCTAATCTTTTTAAAAACTATTAGATACGCATGAAAAATTATAATATAATTAAAAACTCCAAATAAAAGCGGAATTTAATACTTTTAAAATAGTAAAAATGCTTTCCATATACATATTAAAAATGTGTTTTTTTTAATCATAAAAAAGGTTAATTTCATGGCCTCCCTAGAGATCGTTAAGAAGTCTTAATCACCTAATCATTTTAAAAAACTATAATGATATTAAGAATTAAAAAAAAAACAAAAAACCTTCAAGTATAGCAAAAACCCTAAATAAAAGAACAATTTAATACTTTCTGAAAATCAATAAAACTTCGAATTTCGCAATTTCTTAAGAGCGGATGAAATTTACCCACTTATAAAATAACTTCTAAATGCATTTTTCTTCGTCTTCTTATATGGGATTGTGAGGTTACTTTATACAGGACAACTTAAGGATAGAAGATATGTGGACCTAACAGAAAAAATGGGTCACATTTTACTCATTCTGTCAAAGAAAACCTCAATCGTCAAAATTTGTAAAACTCACTTTGTTAGTCCCCGCAACTTTAAACGACAAAATTGAAAGCCTATTCAATAACAAACAAAAAGTATCACCAACCGACCAAATTAGAGGTGGGAATTAGGAAAAACCCAACCTAAAAAACTGGTCCTAGGACCGTTTGTAGCCTGGGCCCAAACCTCTTCCTCAATTTCATTTTAACCCCTATAAAACATCCAAAACCCTCATATTTAATATGAAATTGACAATAAATGTAGGGGTTAAATGTATTTTACAAAAAAAATTTGTCTAGACTTATAGGATCGGTCCTAAAACCAATCCTACGGGAAAATCTCATGGGCCCAGGATCGGTTCCTGAATATTTGGGCTCAGGCCCTCAAAAATCGGGCCGAAATTTTCCTTGGACCTTGAGGGTCCAGGCCCAGGATCGACTGGGCTCAGACCTTTCCCACCTCTATACCAAATTCTGAAATTATGAAATCCGTGCACCAATATGTACTAAGAGTAGCATTATTCATTTGTTAATTTTAAGATTAAGTTGAGTATTTATGAAAGTTGGTTAAAAATTTCTAAAATTTACTCAAAATTTTATTTATAAAATAACTTTGACAAATTTTTTAATTGTTGGTTATGGAATAATTGTTTATATTTTATGTTATAAGGTGATAAATCAAACACTAGCCTAGTAAGTAGGCGACGCTCGGGTGTTAGGCTTAGTAGGCGATGTGGGACTAACACCTGAGCGTAACACGCTCCCTCACGCTCGGTACGTGGGAAAGCTCATAGTTGATTGTTAGGCTCAATAGACGATGTGGAACTAAAACCTGAGCATAACACGCTCCCTCACGCTCAACATGTGGGAAAGCTCACGCTTAGGTGTTACGCTCGGTAGGCAATGTGGAACTAACACCTGAGCATAGTATATTTGTTTTCTTATTTTAAACTAGTTGATGTTTCCAATTTGCTCATTTGAATAATTGAATGAGAATCTCTAAGGCTCCGTCTGGTTCGGTATTTTACACTTTTGAGAATAGTTTTCAGAAAAAAGTTGGTTGAGTTGAATTGAGTTGTATTTAATAGTTTTCTGAAAAAAGTGTTTGCATATTTAAAAATGTTGTTTATTTATTAGAATTTCTTGTGGGATTAGTAGGTCACTTTGGTTTCACTTTGGCATCTGTGCGCTTGTGCCTAGTGTTGTGTATTACCTTTATGAACTCCCACGTCACTTGTGCCATCAGCAAGTTAGCTGAACACAGGGGTATTTTTGGTTGTATCTGGATCTAAAAGGAACTGGAAACGCAGCAACGATTCTTGACAGCAGGATGGAGAAAGTGTTCTATGGGTTTGGGCTGAGTCTGAAACTTTGTTGTATGATCTGAAATTTTCAGTAAAGAAGGAGAAGAAGAAAAATGGGTGCTTTGTACTTGGTTGATGGACTGGGAGAGGGGAAGGGATTCACGGCTCTGCTTTGGTGGAGAATAGTGGAGTAAATGAAGAGAAGAAGGAAATGAAAAGCTCAATAGCAGTTGGGCAAGAAGGAGGAAAAGTTATTTCAGTGTGTTTTGTGCTTGGTTGATGGAGTGAGCGAGAGGAAGTCACAGGTGTGTGCAGTAAATAAAAAAAAGAAGATGCATTAAAGATGTCAGTTGTTGTTGGGCGAAATAATAGCGAAAAATTCACAAACGGTCAAAAAAATACTGAGTAATATTGAGAATCTTTTGATGGATATGTGAACCAAACGCAACTTTTACTGTTACCTTTATTGAGAAAAACATTGATAGTTTTTTGAAAACTGAAACAAAGGGAGCCTAATAGATTAAGATTTCAATAAAGATTGACTCATAACCCAATCTTATAAACTTTCTCTTACAACTTCGACATGACAACTCGTAATTGGATAGACGAGACCCATTGTTGGGCAAGTGGAACCTATTGTGAGTTGTTATATTAGAGTTGTGAGATTAATATAGTATTGTCCTTAAGATTTATAAGGTACAAAGGAAAGGGATAAAAGAGAAGCGTGGCATGCATGGTTAACAGAAATTATGAGGTGGATCTGCCATTAAAATGTAATCCATCAGCTAAGTGATTACAAAGCTGAAAATATGCTTAATTTTCCTTCATATACAATGAGTTTACACATCAAATTTGTTTGTAAGGTGCGAATAAGATGGATGAGTTGTGTCCACCAGGTCCGAATGAGTTAGACAGTGCAACTTTTATTTCAAAACGTTCCTTCTTGGAGCCAACAAGCACTTCCCTATCCTGAAATGTTTTAAGTAATCAGTTTAAGATACTCTAAAAACAAAGACCTTTATTATGGATTAAAATACAGAGAGCATACCACACATTTGTCCGGATTTTCAAGATTGAGGTTTGGATGTAGCCATCCAGTCTTTATTGCCTGCATTGAGAAACAAAAACCCAATTAAGAAAAAGTGTTGAAATAACTAAGTACTTTGCCTAAACACAAGCTATTTGATTACCATAACTGTGGCAACTGCTTCAACAGCACCTGAAGCTCCTAGAAGGTGACCAATCATGGATTTTGTGGAGTTCACTTTTAGCTGCACATTTTATGTATCAAATAAACAATGGCAGGAAGTAAATAATATGAAGCATAAGTGACTGAGTTGCTTTTATATTACCTCAGGATTCTGGCCAAAACACTGCATTAAAGCTTGGTATTCTATCAGATCACCAATTGGTGTTGATGAAGCATGTGCGTTTATGTAGTTGACATCTTCTCTGGCAACCCCAGATTGTGTCAAGGCCTTTTCTACACAGGAAACTATACCCAGTCCTGAATTTAGAAAGAAATATTAGATAAAAAGTGTTTTACATGATATGAGGTTCTGGGAACTTAAGAAAGACAAGACTATTACTAACCATCAGGATGAGGCTCAACAATATTATAAGCATCAGAACTGAAGCTTCCACCCAGAAACTCTGCATAAATATTTGCACCTCTTCTCTGTCATTTTATTGAGAGTAAAGTCATGACCTTATGATAGGGAAAACCCCATTCAACTACAGAAATGATTTATAGCAAGTTCACCTTAGCATGTTCCATCTCTTCCAAAAGCAGAACTCCGGCCCCTTCTCCCACAACCATTCCATCGCGATCCTGCTCAGTTGCAAAATCTTAATTATCTCAAACTTAATTGAAATCTGATAGTTCCCAAATATCAACATAAATTTTATCTTTTAATGCTTGTTGATGCCTATTAAGGAAATATGCTTTTAAAAACAATGCTGATTTCCATAGAACGTCATGCAAAGAAGAAAAGAAGAGATGATGGATGGATTACAGTATCCCAGGGGCGGGAAGCTTTAGTTGGATCGTTATTTCTCCCTGAAAGAGCTCTAAAGGCCACCAAACCTGCTAAACCTGCAGCTCCAATAATCAAGAAAATAAAAATGATAAGTTCATGCACTAGAAAAAGATTTGAGAACCCCCAGTACTTGAAGTATTAATACGATACCTGCAGGAATAATTGCTGCATCAGAACCCCCACAAAGCATGATATCCTGAAAATTTTCAGAAAGCAGGATTTAATCTCATCCAAAAAAGTTGGTGTTAAATTAAATTGAATATTAGTTCCAATTAATGGCAAAATGAGATGAAAGTGAGTTGCTTACTGCGTCACCTTTGATTATGTGATGTGCTGCATTTAGTATACAAGAGTTGCCTGTTGCACAAGCTGAAGAAATTGAATAGTTTGGTCCCATCCATCCCTGAAAATTTGAAGCTTGTAAGAGGGTAAGGTTGCAACTTGCAAAAGCTGTTCTGCTACATACCAGTAAACTCTTTTTAACCTTCTGGGGGAAGAATTAAACTCAGAGATCGAACTTACCAGGTCCATTGCTAAAACAGCAGAGCCTATATTGGTTGTTGCATAAGGTATCGTATAGGGGCGTACTTTCTTATATGAAATCTTTGATGCTTCTATTCCTTCATGATAAGTCTGTTCAAAAGCTCGAATACCGTCAGAATGAGAGAGTTTTAAGTGAAAACTAGTACAAATCATCTATTCAATCAAATCTCGTCACGTTTTACAAGATTTTATTGAATAGACGTACAGATGATGGTTAAAGGAGGTAATTTACTTTCATGCCTCCAAATGCAGAGCCAATTAGAATCCCACATTTAATTTTATCGAACTCTTCATTGATTTGTTCTGTAACTCCACCATCTGCCAAGGCTTTCTTGCCAGCAGTGAGAATATAAAGCATGAATTTGTCTGCCCTCTTAGCATGTTTTGGTGAAACCCAACCATCTGTTGAGAGAGACTTGATCTCTCCAGCAATCCTCTTTATCAGATTAAGAACAGTATAGTTAAAATGTATATTGTAAACGAAGTTATGATATTGAAATTGAAAGAACTGAAAAACATACAGTGGGAAACTTCGAACAATCAAAGCCCTCTATCTCACTTATGCCACTGACACCTTCAAGAAGGTTACTGTAAAATACATCTGGATGATGACCAAGTGGTGTCACTACTCCCATCCCAGTCACTGCAACTTTCCTCTGTTGCTTCTCCGTCTTCAGCTCCTCCTCAGGTTGCAAAGAAACAGCTGTAGTTTTGCCTAAAAGAATATAGCATAATAGTCCTTATTACGAGATATTAGATACATTTAACACAGGTCTAGTTCCATGGTAACGAGATGAAGCAGAAATCTGAATCCACCTTTACTTAATCCATATCGACCACTCTATATAATATCTCAGGAGTGTCAATTCTTGAGTATTACATTAACAAACAATCAAGACTTTATGATCTATAAGAACACTTACTGGAATAACCATTAATGTTGCTGCATCTTAATCTTGACATAAGCTTCTTGTGTCTGATTGGAGACTGGAACATAGAGGAATTCAAAGTGTTGTGGTTTTTCTGATAAGCGACAGATGATATGTAATTAGCAACAGGCCACGTAGAAATGGGAGAGGTTAGAGAGGAATAAGCGGCCATTGAGGAACACAAGATTAGTTCTTAATTATTCATGAATCAAGTGAAATGATATGAATGAATACAAAGCAAAAATCCTATACAGAGAGAGGTGCCGGCCTCCCACGGAAGAATGAAGATCATAGAATAAGCATGAAACTAAACCAAATAACAAACCAAGACAAAATGAATAGGATGTATTATCTGAACTGAATCTAAGTAAACAAAAGGAAGAAAAATAAAGTTGGCAGGCAAGTGACGTTTGGTTCTTACAAATTTTAGTCAGTTCATGCACTGCATGAAATATATATATATATATATATATATATATATATATATATATATATATATATATATATATATCTCTGTGTGTGTGTGTGTGTGTGTGTGTGTGTGTGTGTGTGTGTGTGTGTGTGAGATGAACTTTGGGTAACCTCCCTTTAGTAATTTGAAATCCATGCACCAATATTTATTACGTTTACCCACCCGAAGTTTCCTTAATTGCTTTTTCACCAGTAAGCTTTGAAATTTATTTTTTTTCCACGCATCATCAATTCATCAATGGAATCTATTACGGTGTTACCAGACGGGGGGTAAAACTATGAAAAGATTATAATACCTTTTTCGAGTTAACGACATGTTAACACCCAAAAAATGCCCCATCGGCATTTTCCCACCCTTAAACTTTTAAAACACCCTTTTACTACTCAAATATTAGGATATCCTCTGGTTTGGGTGGAAAACAAAGTTTTTTACTAAAAAACCCCTCTCTTCTTTCTTCTCTTCCTAGCCTTTTCCATTGCCAGCAATTGCCATTGGCGACCAGAAAATCAACAAACAAACATTCTTCAATTGTATTTCAACCTAACAAACACAAAAATGGTATGAATAAAACCCAATTAATCCAATTAAAACTCAAAAAACCCTAAACTGGGGAAGCTTCAATCGCCAGCGATTGGTGAGCAAATGAGATTGAGAATGTTGGGGCTTTTGGAGAGGAAGATTTAGGGAGTCGATTGGTGGCGGTAGGGATGATTTTTGACATCGGAAACAACCAGAAATCGGCTTGGAATTTGAAAGGTAGTGTTGTTCATGGTCGGCGATTGGCAAGCAAGGGACGGTGATGGAGGTAAGAGTTTTGTAGAGTGGATTGTGGGGAGTGTGATGGTGGTGTCTGGGTGAATTTCTGGCAAAGAAATCGACTGAAAATCTGACTTTAAGAGTCAATCGTGCGAATGGAGGTGGTGGTAGGAAATGGTGAGTGATGATGACAAATGGAGACTTGGGCTTTGTAGTGATTTTGAATGCTGGGATCGGCTGAAAAATGGTAAAAACCCTCGAATCTGATGTTGCTAACGTGCGCCATCTGCTAATGTGCATCGATCTTCTCTGACAACCACTGTTTGGTGACCATTCTGCCCTCATTAATTATGGGCTTTTGACCATTTTGCCTTTCCTGACAACAAAAATTACTAATAAAATTATGTTTTGGATACTGAAATAGTATTTAAAATTTGGGTGGGTATGAATTTGTCAATGGGCTATTTTTTGGGTGGGAACATGTCGTTAACTCTACCTTTTTTTAACGAGGTTGAATAACATTTTATCACCCAAACTTTACTAAAATGCATTTTTCACCTCTAGTTTTCTTTATGTTAATTTAAGGGTTAATAAATTAAAAAAAGTTAAAAATAAAGTCAGTTATTAAAATAAAAAAATTCAAAAATATTAAAATTATAAAAATTTGAAAACAAATAATCAAAAAGTGGAAAAAAGTGGGAGAACGCTTTGTCACCCCCAAGGTTAGGCAAAACGACACGTTCCCACCCATTAAGTTTCCAAACGATATTTTCCCATCCTCCGTTAGGTTCTGTTAGTGTTTTCTGTTAATATTTGACTGAAAAGACAAAAATACCCTTATATATTTGACTTTATTATTTTTTTAATATCAACAAATCAATTACCAAAATACCCACTCTTTAAAAATGAAATCACTAGTATGCCCTCAACTTTTATGAAAATTAAGTTACCAATTTATACTTTTTTTATTAAAAATAATGTTTCAAATGTATGAAGTTACCGTTGGATTTTTAAAATATTAAAACCTATAAAATTACCATTTTATCCTTATAGTTGCTGCAACCCTACATTGACATTTATATTTCAATTTTGTCAATTTAAACCTAAATAAAACAAAGTACTAGTATTACTAACGAATTTATATATAAAAAAATTTGTCAATTGAAACCCACTAAGAATAGGGAATTCAGTACCAATAAAGTAGGGCTGCGTTTGGCACACATTTGGGAATACTACTTTTAGTATTCCCCAAAAAGTTAAATAGTAAAATACCCAAAAATTCAGATTTTTGGGAATACTACTCCCAATATTATTCAACTTTTTTTAAACCCCTTAAATTTGATAATTTAATTAAATACCCCTAAATAATTTTTTTTAAATTACAAAAACACCCCAATAATCCACATTTACAGTTAGGCCACCACCACCGGAAAATGGCCGGAATCTGGTAGAATGGCGCACTGGCCGGTAGTGCGCCGATCTAGCCTTTTCCGGCCAGATCCACGGTGGATCTGGCCGGAAAAGGCGTAACTAAGGCCAAAGATCTGCCGTCAAAAGATCGGCCGCGATCTTTGGCCGTAACACTCGGTCACGACGGCCAACAAACGGTCATCGTTGACCATCAACGACGACCGTTTGTTGGCCGTCGTTGAGAGCAAATACGGCCACGGCGGAGATCTGACCGTAGATCTGGCCTTTTTCGGCCAGATCCACCGTGGATCTGGCCGGAAAAGGCCATAGCGACGCATGACCGGCAAGATCCAACCGGTCATGCACCCATACGGTGACTCCGGCCACCTCCGGTGGTAGTCGCCGGCTGGGGGTGTTTGAGGGTGGGTTAGGGGTATTTTTGTTAACTTTTAATGTTTTATTATAGGGGGTATTTTGTAAAAAAATAAACATAAAGGGTATTTTATTAATTTATAAATTCTACCTCGTAATACCCGCCCAATTCAACTTTTTTTTAACTTTTTTCAAAAAACTTTTCCCAAAACCCCCAAATTTTGAACCAAACGCAGCCTAGGTTTCCACAAACTTTGTGCAAAGACAAAAAACTGTAGAATTAAAAGAGAAGCAAAGTGTAAAACCAAGTAGCCACAAATTACAAAATTTTCCCCTTCTAACTTGTTGCTTTCAAAAGTTGTCCCGAAAATAATTTATGCTGCCAAAACCGTAAATTCCTAGAATACTTCAATCTCCCTGCCTTTATGATATTCCATCTTTCTAATTAGCTTTACACTTGAAATCATCGCTAGAATAATATCCTATACAAAAAAATATATCATTCTTTAATATTCTATCAAAGAGAATTTAATTTACAACAGAGGATTACAAAGAGATCATGTGGGGACCCAAAACACTTTTTTTTTTTTTTTCTTTTTGACAAAAAGACCAAGTCTTTTAAGTCAAGACAATTCATTAACCAAAACAAGATATACAATAAAAAATAACAATGCTCAAACGTGAGATAACATATTGATTAGAGACGAGTTCTTGACTTCATTGGCTTATTACAAGAAATCCCGCATACTTTTTTGAATAATCTATCAATAACCTGTTGTTTAATTAGGATGTATGATACATTTGAGAAGTGGAAAGTAATCATATATGGTAAAGTAATCATTTGATGCAAGATGTGTCTTTCCCATTATCTATCAATAAATCTTATATGTAATTAATTTGAACACTAGAAGTCCCAGCTTCAATATTCCCTATCCGAAAGACTAAATGGTTTAAAATGTTGCAACAAAAATTTCACAGGACCTTCAAGTGAAGATTCTCATCAAGACAAAAGGCACCAATGGCAATGCAAAATCTAAAATTCCTTAAGCAGAACTGGGATAGAAGTTGAACAATTGCCTCACAAACTAATAGACGTTATAAGAATCCATATTTTGCACCAAAAAGGACTTCACTCCAGAAAGTAACCTTTTTTTTGTTCCTTCTAAAAGCTCTATAATTTAACCACTAAAAACCAAACGAAAAACACACAACAATTTTGTTTTAAACTAAGACAAAAAAAAAAAAAAAAAAGAAGATTACCCACAACTTTCGGCTTAGTCGTCGTCGTTATTTTTCTCTCACTCATTATCGTAGCCAATCGTCGGTCGCCCTTTCAAACTTTTTTTTGTCCGTCGTTGTCCTTAGTCGCCAACCTTAAGTCCCCAATTGCTTCAGTTGCAAGAACAGGAAGAACACAAAATTAGCTTTTTGTTAGTCCATAGAATTGTCGTGCATTCAAACCACAACCATGATCACTCTATCTCAGTCCAAGAAGACACCAAAATAGAAGGCAACTGAGTTTGGAAAAGAAGCCAATACGTACCATGAGAAAAAGAAAGGGATACAATAGAAGAGAGGGAGAAGACGCTTCAATTTTACAGACCAAAGAGAGTTACAATAGAACTTTGGGTCAGTCGTTTCAGTTCCAGAGAGCAAAGAGAGAGAGTTGCAATAGAAGTCTAGGCGTTTTAGTTTCAGAGAGGAGAGAGATAGAGATACAGTTACAATAGAATACAATCAACTTTTTGGTGTTATTTGTTTTTTCAAAGTCAACCTCCCTGCCATGTGGCAACCATTCAACAACTAAAACTTATATTTCAATTTTTTATTTTTCATTTTTGTTGCTTGATATAAATTAACCATATTACCCTTCTTCAAAACGGAAAACACTAACAAAACCTGATGGAGGGTGGGAAAATGTCGTTTTGAACTTAGTGGGTGGGAAAGTGTTGTTTCGCCTAACCTTGGGGGAGAAAAAGCGTTCTCCCGAAAGAAGCAGGTTGTCGAAATCGCACCGAATCACGTCTGGGTAGAAACTAGAGAGGTTTCCCTAACACTACAGACACCGAAAAGTTACACCAAAATTCTGTACTAGCCTACGTGTAACGCGCGTCTGATTTTTTTTACAATTTTTTTCTAGTGAACGGCCGTCCATCAAATTTGGACGGTCGTTCATTCACATGGACGCCCGTCCATTTTATATGGACGGGCGTCCATATACAAGGGACGGGCGTCCTCATTTAAAGGACGCCCGTCCATAAATAAAATGCAATAAAAAAATTTGCAAAACATTATGGACGACCGTTCATAGGTTGTGGACGGCTGTCCCTTAATTTTGGACGGGCATCCGCAAATACGGGACGCCCGTCCAAACTTAATTTGTTTTGAAAAATAAAAATAAAAAATTTGGACGCCCGTCCATAAATTGTGGACGGGCGTCCCTTAAGTTTGGAAGCCCGTCCTTGACCCAAATATGAAAAAAAAAAAAAAACTTTGGGGGACGACTGTCCATAAATTTTGGACGTCCGTCCCTAACGTTTGGATGGGCGTCCATTCTCCAAATGTACTTTTATTAAAAAAAAAAAATTAAACAAAAACTCATTCTTCTGTTGTAAAACATATTCGTCTTCATTTCCCATCTCCTCTCTTTTTCTTCATCTTCATTGCCAGTGGTGCAGGCCATTTCACTGCCTCAAATAATGACTGTGGTGTCAAAGATTTTGATATGGAAAAGTATCAACTCTCTAAGCATTTTCGTTTTCCTTGGCGAGTGAATGTAATTTAGTTACATTCAACAGTCCATCTGTCCGTATAGTATGTGGTGCCTTTGTTGACATAGGGGGTTTTGTGCTTCATTTTTTGGGCAATATATGAAGCACTTGCAGGCTGAAGCTTTCAATTGAATTTTTTATTTTTATTTTTTATTTTTTGCTTTTGCAGGATACTTCGCTGAGTCCTGATGGTAAACTTCTAATAATTGTTGGAGACAACCCAGAGGGTATTTTGGTGAATTCTAACACTGGAAAGGTAATTATCAATACTGTTGTCCATATATCTGTAATATTCCACTTGAGGTACGTAATTAAGATTTGTCGTATTAGCTAAAAGTTTATTGTTTTAACTTAAATTGAGTTTGTATGTTGAGTTGGTTGAATTGTTGCCTTGAAATGGGTTGAGTTTTGGTGAAGTTGGAAATTCAAACTTCAGGGCGAAGAAGAAACTTCCGCGGCGGAGGAGGAAGTGACATTACGGGTAGGTTCTGCCCAATTTCGCCGAGGCGACGAAAAATTCTTCGCCGCGGCGAAGAGCCTAAAACAAAGATTCTTGAGTTTTCTAGAGAATTCTTCTTTTGGGACACAATGACCATTCTACCCCTAATTAGTAGGAAAAGTGGGGAGTAAAATGAAAGGAATTTTAGTAGAGATTGGGTTTGTATAGGGGTGTAGTTGTAAAGAATCAAAGGATATAGATGGAATTTTCAAGAAAGGACAAGGGCAAAATGGGAAATGAAGCTTATAATATGAACTAAAAAGAGTAAAGTGTAGAGAAAGCCCTTATTCATCTTCATTCCACCGCCTCTTCCATTGCCCATATTCTCTCAATTTCTCCACCCAATTTTCCAAGATTTCTAAGGTTTTTAAGAGAGATTTTGAGTAAAGGTTTCATCTAAAGCTTTCTAAGGTAAGAATTCATGCTTTAGATGTAAGTTTTCTTGTATTTATAGTGAAGTCTTATTGTGTTGTTGCTGTCCTTGTGGTTGTTTTGAGTTGTAGAGAAGAGACAAGCCAACAAAGGGAAGGAAAAGTGCTAAGGAACCCATCTTTGCACAAGTAAGTAAATCCAACCAAGTTGAGTTATGACTAAGCTTTGAGTAGAGACTTATTTTAATTATGTATGTACATGGTATACCTACTGAAAATTGAGATGAGATGTGTGCTTAGTCTTAGTAGTTGGGATTGATTAAATATGAGAAGTGTTGTTGATATGTGTATTGAGAATGGAGTTTGAGATGAAGTTTAAGAGATGTTGTGTAATCCTTTTTGGGAGTGCTTTTCTTGACAGGGATTATGAGTAATTGAGGGAGTTTTTCCTCAATTTGGATGGCTAGAAAAATGAAGTTTAGTAGTAATTTTCGTAGGGTGTTTATATGCACATGAGATGTTTGAGGAAATGCCTAAGTGAACTCTGCCCTGTCACTGCCGTAACTTTCTGAGTCAATTTTGAGTATCTTACGGTTCGAACTGGGCTAAGACCAAAACAGAGAAGTTGTAGCCCTGTTTCTAAGCTTTGAAACGAGACTAGAACCGTAGTAATCCGAGGTGTATAGCATAAGTTATGGCCGTTTTAGTGTGACTGGTGCAGAATGACTGTTTTGAGGAAATCTTGTAGTTGGCATTTCATTAGTGCATTAGGGAGCATGAGATAGCTCTACACCTTTGTTTATACACTTGAGAAGTAGCTTGAGATTTAGTATAGAATGTGAGTATAAGTTCTTTAAGAGTTAAGAGAATAGAGTAGGTTGTGCGATGGGGAACCCGTGAGTAATGGGTAGAGTATTCCCGCATGTACGCCGCATTGAGAGCGCGGCATGAGTATCGATAGAGAAGTGGTGTAGCCCGTGAGAGCGCATGCGGATGAGGGCTATACCCAGTACCCGAGAGAGAGATTATATACTCACATGGCCAAGGGTTCCGAATCCATGCATAACCGAGTCCGATCGGTTAGAGTGAATAGAGGTCACGTAGAGCGGAAGTGAGTCCCGGCCGTGCCCCCGGTGAGATGGGGTCGTGATTTATGAAAGAGTTATGAGAAAAGAGTTTCTAAGAGAAAGAAAGAAAGGAAAAGAAAGGCGTACCCAAAGAGTTATTGAACGGGGAGTTGTAAGGAAAGAATTAGAGATAGAGAGTTACGGGGCTAGTATGAGTAGAGGATTTACTTACTGAGCATTATTTTAGTGCTCACCCCGTTGTTTTCCCATGTTTTGTAGGACCTAGGTGAGGACACTGTCGGATGGATGTCGGCGTGCGAGGAGGAGTGGTTACACTATCCCTGATGTTTTTGATGACTTTTGTTTATGTTATACATTTTGTGTAAAAATGTATATGTTTGTAAAGAGTATGTATATATGTTTAATAAAAGAAAAATTTGGGCCCAATTTCTTTATGTTATTTTATATGTATTTCATTATAATCTTTTGAGTAGTAGTGGCTATTACAATATCTTTTTCCCTTCCTTTTTTCATTTATTTTTCTGGAAGCTGATTAAAAAAAATGACTTGGTGTCTACTGGTGCATGTAGATCTAGATCCTGCAAATAGAAATTAAAGCATTTACTGATTTATATTTGTAATTTTCACAGACCGTCAATCAGTTGTCTGGGCACTTGGATTCCTCGTTTGCATCAGCATGGCAACTTGAGACGAAGAAAAAGAGAGGAGGAATGAAGACGAAGAAGAAGAATGGGTTTTTGTTTAGAATTTCTTTTTTTTTTTTTTTATTAAAAGTATGGACGAATGGACGCCTGTCCAAATGTAATGGACGGCCGTCCCCAAATTTTTTTTTTTTTTTCATATTTGGGTCAAGGACGGGCGTCCATTATTTATGGGCGCCTGTCAAAACTTAAGGGACGCCCGTCCACAATTTATGGACGGGCGTTCAAATTTTTTATTTTATTTTTTAAAACAAATTAAGTTTGGATGGGCGTCCCGTATTTGCGGATGCTCGTCCAAAATTAAGGGACGACCGTCCACAACCTATGAACGGTCGTCCTTAATGTTTTACAAATTTTTTTATTGTATTTTTTTATGGACGGGCGTCCTTTAAATGGGGACGCCCGTGTCCATGTGAGTGAACGTCCGTCCAAATTTGATGGACGACCGTTCACTAGAAAAAAATTGTAAAAAAATTCAAACGCGTGTCACACGTAGGCCGGTACAGAATTTAGATGCAGCTTTTTCGGTGTCCGTAGTGTTATTGGAGAGATTTTGTCTCATTTTTGTTAGATTGTATATTTTCAATATATTCTAATTAATTTAGTATTAAATTTAAAAAAAAAATAAGTAAAATTTTATAATGTTTAAAAAATTCAGTAATTCGACCGTTTTATTTAAAAAATTAACGGTCATATTTATTTGAATTAAACCTTCGTTCTGTAGTGAGCATTTGCATCTGCTTTGAAACAGAAGACTCGAGAAGAAAAAAAAGAAAAAAAGAAAAAACTCATCCATGGCGATCTCTGAGCAAGCAACAATCAAAGAATATCAAGAAAACGATGAAAACTATACTGAAAGTGAAGGATCTGACTCGGGTTACGATTCGGATTTAGACCCGAGTTACATCGTTCTGGAAGACACTCACGCCAAGTTTGCGAACCTCTCTGTCAGGAAAAAGACTAAGTCACGGTTAGATTCTAAAATTTTAATATTGGGTTGTTCGATTTTTAAAAGTTTAATCTTGGGTTTGATGTGAATGTAAGTTATATTTGAATTTTAATTGTTGGGTTGTGTTGTATTTATAGTGCTGACAATGATTTGGATCACAATGTTGATGTTGATGAAAATGAAGAAGAATTTGTTAAAAAGATTGTCGAAGGTTTGTGTCTTTGCTTCCTGAATTTGTTTTGTTTTGTTTCGCTTCGGTTTTGATTGTGGGAACTGGAAAATAAAAGCAAAATGCATATGGGAATCTGTTCTTTTTCATTTTTATTTGTTGCAATTTTGTTTGGTCAACAAAACCCAAAAAGGAGTGCTATGTTAGGTCTTGATGACAATTTTGATGAATCCGGCTTACAGCAGTTGGTCAGGGGTTTGGTTTAGATTTATAAGTTTGAAATAAAAAAAATAAAAAAGAACAAAAAGAAAAAGAAAATGAAGTTGCAGGTGTATATTGTTGGTGCTTGAAATGTGATTCTAGTACGTGTGTGACATTGTGGGTGCAGCTGGGCAGCTGGAGAAACTGAAAGTGGAGCAGTGTAAGATTTATTTGAGGAAGAATGGATTGAGATTGACTGGCAATAAAGGCACTCTTATTCAGCGCATAAAGGAGCATTTAGAGTAATTTTCATCTTCTGATTTTACTTAATGTTTCTACATTCAATCTTTTCTTTTCTTAAATTTTATGATGTTTTTCAGGGTTTCAAATGGTGAAGGGGAGAAAAAGTACCCAATATCTAGCTTTGTATTGAACTGTAAAGGTAAATATTTGTGCAAGCTTAGTCATTAAGAAATTAGGAACAAAATTTTATGTAGTGGTTTTACTTTTGCCCCATCAATTCAGAGCAATGGTCTTCTGTTGGTATACTACTTGTTATAGCCAGAAATCTACATATAATTAGGAGCAGAATTGATGCTGTTATGATGGTTTGCCTTTGGCATTTGATGCTGTTAACTGTTCTTTTGTATCTTTTACTAGCTGGAGTGTTCTATTTTGGTTACTTAGAAAAGTTACTAATTGTACTTTTACTTTTTTCTCAGATGTTTATTCTAAAGTAAATAAGGATTTAATGGTTAGTCATTAAGAAATTAGGAACAAAATTTTATGTAGTGGTTTTACTTTTGCCCCATCAATTGAGAGCAATGGTCTTCTGTTGGTATACTACCTGTTATAGCCAGAAATCTACATATAATTAGGAGCAGAATTTATGCTGTTATGATGGTTTGCCTTTGATATTTGATGCTGTTAACTGTTCTTTTATATCTTTTACTAGCTGGAGTGTTCTATTTTGGTTACTTAGAAAAGTTACTAATTGTTCTTTCACTTTTTTCCCAGATGTTTATTCTAAAGTAAATATGGATTTAATGCAGGTGATGCGTGCACAGGCGATGTTGTTATGTTTGAACAGAATGTTTATGAAATGTAAGCGTCTGGCTATATTTATTTGCTGAAAACACTGGATATACCGTTGCAGTAGTCCTAATTATAAGTTTGATGAAATGGCCTCTGACAGCACGTTTGCACGAGTCCACCAATTTTGTCACACTAGTACTTATTTTATCTTTCTTATTTCTATATTTATTTATCAGGTTCAATATAGCATCGCATAGCGCAAGCGGTCCTCCGTGTGGTAAAAGGATTGTTGTAGGCCGCATTGTGAAAGAAAGCTATGGAGTAGCCAAGCAGCAACATACATTTACGGTAAAGTTAAAAGCAATATAAAATTCTGACTTTAGAAAATTGTTGAGGAGACATCAGATTATTGTTTAAGTAAATGTGTTTTACAAAGAAGTTATGAGACTCAATGTATGGAATTTCTGTATCAGTTTGGGTTTTAAATTATAAGCAAGAAGATGATGCATTTTATATTCATATAAGTAATATGGCGGTTGAAGTGCTGCTGGTTTTGTTTTGTCTTGTCTTTCAGGTGGAGGTCCTCTGGAGCAAAGGGGAAAAGCCACTCTCTCCACTTCATCCCCTCCTAATTAAGGGTCGAAACCTTTATCGGCTAAAGACCCTGAGACAGGTTTTTAACAAGCTGAATGTTTACTTTCTGCTAGCTGCATGATCCGTTGATCCTTATATCTCAAGCTAGCTTTATTTTAATTGTCTATTCAGAGATGGGATGATGAAGGTGAGAGGCATAGAGTTCTGATGGAAAAGCACTCAAGAGGTTCTCTTGCCAGGTCTGATAGAGAAACCCGAATCCAGGGGAAGGAAAAGAGGAAAAAGCTCAGGGCAAATAGGTATTTCAAAATAAGATGTCGCATAAAAAGAACTATAGTTGGTTTTAACCGTTTTGAAGTGTGTAAAAACATGCTATGAAAATTGCTAATCTTGCTTGGACTTCAGGATGTCCATGAAGAAGGATGCAAAAAGTATTCAGTCTCACTCGAACTCAAAAGCAACAGAAAAAGAGGGATTTCTATTTCACCAGTCAGATTTATCTGTTGATGCAAATAAAATGGCAACTAGACCTCAGCAACAAGCAATTATGCCTCAACAACCCAGCTTAATTGTTGATTCGAGGAATTCAGTAGCAGCTCAACCTCAGTTGGCTTTCAAGTCCAGAAGTCTGCCTTCACATTCTCAAGAACCCAAGATAATAATGCAGAACAATAATAAAACACAGCTTCCCCAGAACCCTGTTAAGTATAGTGGCATTGTTGAAACGCAGCACCCTTTAGATGCCATCATCTTTCATACAGAGAGGACTGATCACAGACAACCATTATCTTTCATGCAGCACTCTTTGGATTCCTTTGGATGCCCTTTGGATGCCATTATCTTTCACAAAGAGAGGACTGATCACAGACAGACCAACTTTGATATGAGTAGCCATCAACCTCCTACCTATAAATATCCCAATACAAATCAGATGAATAGCTTATCAGAGAGGACTAATCATAGGCAGCCATTGAAGAGCATCAATCATTTTCGTCCAATGGAGCTGCCTGCTAGACTTGGCTGCGGAAAACAACAAATGTGCAGGTATTATGCTCAAGGAAGATGCAATTTTGGAGACAACTGCAAATTTTTGCATGAAATGGAGATAAATCAAAGTTGGCAAGAGAGGTGGCATTGCTTTTATTAGAATTTTGAAAGGCACTTTTGATGCTTATGTGAATGTGTTGATTGTCTACATTTGATTATTTTCATTTGATCAAATATTACAAAGATAGGTTCAGTGCACTATAGTGCATTGAGATTTTTGCTTCTTTTGTGTGACAGCTGAAAATTCTTTCAAAGTTGGAGAATTGAAGGATTATGTGTGAACCAAAGACTTTTAGATTCAAATCTTATTAATAGTATTATTAAAAAGAAGACAAATTTGTAGGAAAATTAATGGATGTTTTGTATCATTATATGCTATTTGCATTTTTTTGGCTAGGTTAAATTGAGCCCAAGTTGCAGCATTGTTTGTGTTATGATCTCACATTGAGAGGGAAAAGGTGTTGGCATGTGATTTATAAGGGCTTGGACACTCTCTCTCGGCAAACCAATTTTTTAAAGAAAGTCCTATCCAAGCCCACAAAAGAATCATTGTCTAACTCAATTTCTATCAAGGTCTACTATCCAGCACAATTCCTATCAATTTTGAGAGTGAGTTTCTATCAAATGGTATAAGAGCCAAACCTATCCTTAGTCCATGTTCCCGAAGGGGCTATTTGGAAAAGGGCTACCTAGAAAAGGTGACCCCATGAGAGTAGGCCACTCAGAGTCAAGCTGTCTAGAGTGGGGCGACTCGGGAAAGGGCATCCCGGGAGAGTAGGCCACCCAAAGTGAAGCCGTCTAGAGTGGGCCAATGTAGATGTTGGGTCTTGAAGCGTGGGAGAATGTTAGGGTAATACATTGAGAAGGAAAAGATGTTGGTATGTGGGAGTGGGTTTCCTATCAGTTTGATAATCAATTTGGGAGTGTGTTTCCTATCAGTATGATATTGAATATATTATATATCAGCCAAGTGAGCTGGTAAAGGGTATTACAAAAGTGTATTTGGAAACTAACAATTTCCTTTGAAGGGATTAACTTATTTAATCTATTAAGAAAGAAAGAAAGAAATTCAAAAATATTGAGAGAAATGATAGTGGGATAGCCTCTAAGCATCTTTCGGAAGTTTTTTCAGGAGTTTTTGTGAAGGTAAGTTTCATCAAATAAAGGATGAGAACCCAAAGTAAACTATTAGCAAGTGACCATATATAATAAAAAATTTACCTTCTTTATATATTCAAAATAATACATGAAAAAAGTAATAATGTTTATGAAATAAGAAATTCTTTTTGAAGAGAGATAATTTCAATGAAATTGAAAGGATTAAAGAAATTTTATAATTTCTTAACAGATACTTCAACTTCAATACTAAGTTACAATATTTCGGCTCCCATTATCATTGCTCCAACAGCTAGGCATCAAATGGCACACCCTGAAGGTTTGATTCCAAATAGCTCTTTCTTCTGTCTCCAAACAGAAAAAACATCCACCGAAAAAAAGTTTAAAAATTAACAAAAACATCCTCATCTACCCATAATTGCCAGATTTTGGCAACCACCATCGGTGGTAGCCGGAATGTGTCACAACGACCTACAAACAACCAGAACTGGCAGGTAATTTGTCGATATGACATTTTCTGGCCAGATCCATAGTGGATCTAGCTGGAAAAGGCCAGATCTCGCCATCAGTGACGTCCATATCTTTGGCCATCATTGATGACCAGATCTCGCCTTTTGTGACTGTTGACGGCTAGATTTGGCATGGATCTGATCGAAAAATGCTAGATCGGACGCACGTCCGGCCAGATCTGACCAGTCTGTATCGTAACGCTAGATTCTGATGGTGGTGGCCGGAATCTGGCACTGTGGATGGATGAGGGTGTTTTTATCATTTTACAAAAATTTTATATATTGGGGTGTTTAGTTAAATTAGCAAACCTAGAGGGTTTTTTTATAAATTTTTAAATTTTACCTAGTAATAATTATCCTATTCAACTATCCAATATTATCTTAAAAATCATATCCAAAATAATAAACCAAACGCACCCTAATAGTTCAATTTGAAATAGTGACTTGGCCTGCTTTGAACACATCCTAGTTACTTGCCCACCGCCAAATGGATTCAGATCAAATCCTTTATTCAAACTATTCCTTTCCCGAATTTCCGCGTAATTCATGAATAATTTTCTCAACAGGGAGAAAAGTATAACAGTTCAATTTGAAATAGTGAAGGAGAGGGTTTTTATAGGAAACACAGTCCCAAATTGATTATCCAAACGCACCCATACTTTTCTCCCTGTTGGAAAAGTATTCCTGAATTACGCGGAAATTCCGGAAAGGACTGGTTTGAATAAGGGATTTGATCTGAATCCATTTGGCGGTGGGTAATTAACTGGGATGTGTTCAAAGCAGGCCAAGTCAAAGTCAAAGTCAAAGTCAAAGTCAAATATCATTTTTTTCCCTTCTTCTAACAATTAATAAACATTAATCTGTCCTTTTCAAACTATTTTATAAAACATGTAAGTATCATAAATATAATAACACATAATTTTAATCAAGGACCAATTAAAATATTCTTCTTTTTTTTTTCCCCTCCTATTGATTTCCAAACTCTATATAAACCGTTGAGCAACATGACACAAAAATACAACCACAGATAACTACTATAACAATGGCTCACCACATCTTTTTCCTATCTTTAATATTAACTACACTAGCAACTATGCAAGGCTGCCATGCTGTTGACTACACCGTCACAAACACCGCCGGCACAACTACTGGTGGCGCCCGCTTCGACAGCCAAATTGGGGCTGATTACAGTAGGCAAACACTAGAATCCGCCACGGCTTTTATATGGACAATCTTCCAGCAAAACAACGCCGCTGACAGGAAAAGTGTAGAGAAAGTCAGCTTGTTTATCGACAACATGGACGGGGTCGCATATGCAAGCAACAACGAAATTCATGTTAGCGCGAATTATATAGGAGGTTATTCTGGTGACGTCAAAGGAGAGATCACTGGAGTACTTTATCATGAGATGACACATATATGGCAATGGAATGGAAACGGACAGACTCCTGGAGGATTGATTGAAGGGATTGCGGATTATGTGAGGTTGAAAGCTAACTATGCGCCGAGTCACTGGGTGCAACCCGGTGAGGGCAACAAGTGGGATCAAGGCTATGATGTGACGGCCAGGTTTCTCGATTATCTTGACAGTTTGAGAAATGGATTCGTTGCAGAACTTAACACGAAGATGAGAAGTGGGTATAATGATAGCTACTTTGTGGATCTGCTGGGGAAGACAGTGGATCAGTTGTGGAGTGAGTACAAGGCCAAGTATGGAAAGTAACCGATCGAGTAGTCTAATTAATAAACCAATATATAAGATGTTTTAGAGAATAAAAGTCTGTTAAAGTGTGTTTTTATCCCTATCAACTTAATGCATAATATCATTTCTAAATGAAAGTTCAATAAGAAATATTATAATTGCGTTTGGTTTATTATTTCTATCCATATGCCCAATCCTATTCCCAAAATATTTGTTTGTTTAATTATTTAAGAAATACTATTATATTTTTTTAATTACTTTTAGACTCCTTAAGTTTATTAATTTCACTAAATAACCCAAGAAAAAAGTTTAAAAATTAACAAAAACATCCCCATTTACCTATAGTTGTCAAATTCTGGCAACTATCGTCGGTGGTAGCCGGAATCTATCACAACGGCCTACAAACGACTGGAACTAATAGATAATTCGTCGATCTGGCCTTTTCTGGCCAGATCTATAGTGATTTAGCTGGAAAAGGCCAGATCTGGCCATCAGTGACGACCATATCTTTGGCCATCGCTGATGGCCAGATCTAACAGGAAAAGGCCAGATTGACGCACGTCCGGCCAGATCCGACCTGTCTACATCGTAACGCCAGATTCCTACCCGATTCTGGCGGTGGTGGCCAAAATATGGCACTATAGATGGGTGGGGGTGTTTTTGTCATTTTACAAAATTTTTATATATTGAAGTGTTAAGTTAAATTAGCAAATCTAGGGTTTTTTTTTTTTTTTTTAATAAATTTTCAAATTTTACCTCGTAATAATCATCTTATTCAACTATCCAATACTATCTCCAAAATCCTATCGAAAATAATAAACCAAACGCACCCTAACAGTTCAATTTGAAATAGTGACTTGGCCTTCTTTGAACACATCCCAATTACTTACCCACTGCCAAATGGATTCAGATCAAATCCTTTATTCAAACTATTCCTTTCCGGAATTTCCGCGTAATTCATGAATACTTTTCTCAACAGGGAGAAAAGTATAACAGTTCAATTTGAAATTGATAGGCCACGACATTGGGATGAGCTGGGACATGAAGAACGTGGCTTGCATGCTCTGGTTTACGTGGGGTAGTTCGGTTATTAGCTTGCTTGCATGCTCCTTTACGTGGGGTGTAGTTCGATTATTAGTAGTTCATTATTAGCTTGTAGTTTCCTTTTTATTTCGTTTTAGTGTAAGTGGCTTTGCTTATTTAAGCGAAATTAAACTTATCGTTGAAAGGGAAGTAAATATTTCTATGCAAATTGTGGTGCACTTCTCACCCGAAGAGAAGACAAAGTATCTGATCATTTTATTCTCTGCATTTGGGACCTATCATTGGTATCAGCAGAGCAAGTTATTATGGGAACCAATAAAGAGCGTATTGAACAGTTAGAGGTTGGGCTCGGTGAAGTGTAAGATGGGCTACACTGGATGGAGCTAGGCATGGCGACAGGCTGCAGCATTTGGAAGAAACTCTTAACCGTCTCTCTGATGTACTGCTTGCAAACCAGGAGCCTCCAAACCATGGCAACCAACACCGTGAAGGCCACGATAGGGGGCGGCTTGTTGTCTCCTCCAAGACAGAGAAACTTGAATTTCCGAGATTCTCCAGAGATGACCCGACGGAGTGGTTCAACCGTGTGAACCAATTTTTTGAATTCCAGAATACTCCTGAAACCCAGAAAGTTTCCTTAGCCTCTTACCATTTGGAAGAAGAGGCCAACCAATGGTGGCAGTGGATCCGTAAGACTTTCCAAGAAGAAGGACGCGCTATCTCATGGGCAGATTTTGAAGACGAGTTCTAGGCACGCTTTGGGCAGTCGGAGTGCGAGGATTTTGATGAAGCCCTTTCAAGGATACGTCAGGATGGGCCATTGCGTGATTATCAGCGGGAATTCGAGCGCTTGGGCAATCGCGTACGAGGTTGGACGCAGAGAGCTCTTGTGGGAACATTTATGGGTGGCTTAAAAACGGACATTTCGGATGGTATCCGAATGTTTAAGCCTCAGACATTAAAGGAGGCTATCAGCTTAGCGTAAATGAAAAATGATCAACTATCGAGACAAGGGATGTGTGTACATCCTCCACCACCAGTGAGAGCCCCGTTAGCTCTTCTGCCAGCCGCACATGCAGCTCCTGTTCGGCGACTAACTTGGGATGAAATGCAGCGGAGGCGAGCTCAAGGTCTATGTTTTAATTGTAATGAGCATTTTACTGCGGGTCACCGGTGTCAAGGGCCACGACTACTGATGTTGGAAGGACACAATGGCAGCGGCAACATAATTTGTGAAGATGTCACCGGAGAGCAACCAACTCAGGGGGGACGTGTCGTTCGAAAAAGGCAAGATGGTACTTTTGAAGCTGCACCCATACTAGCAGCAAACAACGCTCAAACGGGTCCAGGTCCACCAGAAAATAGCTAGACAAAAAAGCTGGAAATATTTCCAGTTGTGGACCTTGAGGACGAGGATCCACTTGATGGGGGGAGAATTGATAGGCCACGACGTTGGGATGAGCTGGGACATGAAGAACGTGGCTTGCATGCTGCTTTCTTTACGTGGGGTAGTTCGTTATTAGCTTGCTTGCATGCTCTGCTTTTACGGGGTGGGGTAGTTCGGCTTATTAGTAGTTTAGTTATTAGCTTGTAGTTTCCTTTTTATTTCAGTTTTAGTGTAAGTGGCTTTGCTTATTTAAGCAGCCGAAACTTATCAGTGAAAGGGAAGTAATTATTTCTATGCAAATTGTGGTACACTTCTCACCCGAAGAGAAGACAAAGTATCTGATCATTTTATTCTCTGCATTTGGGACCTATCAGAAATAGTGAAGGAGAGGGTTTTTATAGGGAAAGTTCAATTCTCAAGCTTCTAAAATTAAAAAGGATGAACTTGTGCAGAGAGCAAAGCAAATTCATTCATTACACTTTCATTTTATCTCTTTTGTCTCTACATACATTCATCATATATGCCCTTGTTATATTATATGTTTGTAAAGGGATAATATTACATAACTAAATTAATTGATCAAAGCAGTTAAGGGTAGTCGCAAATTCATAACTGAATATATCTTCAATCTGATTTAATAAAAAAACTGCAGTTCTTTGGCCACTGCCGCGGTATCAAGCTCCCTGGAATTCTTCTGGGACAAAAAACAGAGTCGCGCTACGGCATAGATTTTCTTTTGCCGTAGCATGTTGCTCTCTGGACTTCTTCACGGTTAAGTTTCATCCACTTGCAGCGGCATCATCGGCTTCACCGTGGCACATCTTTTCTTCTACCGCGGCACATTCATCTTCTACCAAAAAGGTTCAATTTTCAACAATATTATATACAATGAAAGTTACAGTTGGAAATATTTACAAGAATTTTGATCAAAGAAATGTGATAAAAAAAAAGAAGTTTGTGCCTTTGACACTAAATCTAAGTAAACAAAAGGAAGAAGAAGAAGAATAGGACTGTCCCTACCCTCGAAACTCCTATAAGACTAAGGTGATCGAGTCGTGTCGTGTGTGAGACTAAAAAATTGTTTTTGACTGAACTGTTATGAAACATTTTTTTTTTTTTTTTAATCACATATACATATATTGCACGTTGGAAAACATAAGGTATTGGATTTCACATCCTACAACAAAATATAATGCAAGTCATAGGTAATACTGTAATAGACTCTCATATAGGGAAAGAAAAAAAATATACGATGTTACACAAAATGGAATGATGTCACGTGAGCACAACCTTACGAGGAAAGTCACTTCTCCACTCAATCCCTGCGGTGGCCTGGGAGGGGAAAATATTACAAAAGGGTGAGTTAAAAGACTTGGTGAGTGGATAAGTTCATAAAACTTTTGTTTTTTTTTTTTTAAACATATAAGTACTTTTAAAATTAATCGTTTTCATTTATAGGACATAATTAAACCATTCCATATGATTATTAATGATTTCTAAATTCTTTCATATCTAATGGGCGGCCCACATAGAGATGGCAATGAGCTCGATATTTTCAGGTACCTGGCCTGGCCCATCCCTAAAAGGTTGGGCTTTACCTGATGTTCGCAGGCTTGGGCTTGTGCCTGATTTTAAGGCCTGACTTCGAGTACAGGTTGGGCCTGAGGACAATTTTAGTATTAATTATACTAAATTACCCTTATACTATATATTTAATTATAAGATTATCATACATATATATACTCATCTTTCCCAAACCTTACATGGATAGATGGATGCACTTTGTAGAAAATTATTTATATATTTGGTGAGTATTCAAAAATAAATTAATATTTAAAAATTGTTTCTAAAATTAAAAATATAAAAAAAAATAAAATTTATTAATATTTAAAAATTCACATTATAAAAATTGGCAGGCTTGGGTGTAAACCCCACCAATGCGTCCAAGGGTAAAATAGTCTTTTCTTTTTTATGTGCTAAGTTAACTACCATGCATATGCCTTATGAGTAAAGTGGTAAAAGAATGATGATATTTTTGTTGGCTTGACAAGATAAAGATGATGAAGGATTAAGGAGTAATTTAAAAACAATTGTTAAGGGCAAAAAAGGAAAATAATGTTATAAGACATTAAATGCAAAAGACAAATGTCAAATTAATAATTCTTTAGCAAAAAAAAAAAAGATATTAGATGGTATGGGTCGGCCAACATATGTCTTCTACCACTTTTCTTTATCTTCTTCAAGTTTTCTACAATCTTCCATAATTTTTTTCACTACTCCATTAAAATTTCAAGTGTCTTATATTTCTTCCTTTATTAAGGATATAAGGAGGTAAAGTTCAACTCCTTATCTTATATAAATATTGTGTATTTCAAGTTATTGAAGTTTCCTTATAATTTATGTTAGGAAAATGGTCAATTAGAAATAAGGAGGAGGAAATTTGCAAAGGAGTGTGGTTTCTTGACATAAGGTAAATCTCCCTTTAATAGGAAATAAAAATTAGGTTTCCAGGTTTAGTATTAGGGAACCTTAATTCTTGTCACACAATAGCAATTGAGCTTGGTTTGATGCTATAATTGAAGGATTCACATGTGAATTGTAAAAACATTGAAGTTTGATGACAATCAATGGAATTAGTTGTGACATGAGTTTTTAACATATTAGAAGGGAGGTTATTATTGATCATTTAACATGTTTTCACAGGGGAGAATGGTTAGGTAAGGTTAGGGAGTAAGTGGAAGTAAATAGGTAAGGAAAAGCCCTAAAATAGGCATGTTACCATGGTTGCCCTGTCACAGCCGTGACTTTCTGAGTAATGTTTGGGCATCTTACTGATTGAATTGGGTTGAGATCTAAACATAAAAGTTGTAGCTTTGTCTCTAAAATTTAAAACGAGACCAAGATCATGTCAATCCGATATGTATAACTCAAGTTATGCCTTTTTGAATCTGACATGTGCAGAATGATTACCTCAAAAGTGCTTCTAATTTCTTAATTTATTTTTTTAGCCTAATGATCTATGATTGATTCCAAGTATGGAAATGATGCTTCATGGTTTTGAAGTATGTTTGAGTGAGTGATCTTTATGATTATTTAATGATTGTATGAGCATATATAGTTGATGTAATGCATGACCATGGAGGTTGTGTGTAATATGTTATGTATTACTTAATTATGAGCTTGTGTATGTATAAACAAGCCTAAGTATGATATGTTCTATGAATTTGTTATGCATCCACAAAACGGTCATGATGAAATGATATGTTCATATATGGAAAGTGTATGTTTGTTTTAGAATGAAACATGTCAAGCATATTAATGATGAAAAAAGCGGGGACTTGGTCCCAAGTTTGAGCAAAATGCTTCCAAGGTACATAGAGATGCATTTTTGTGAAGGAAAAATGATTTGTAGATGTTATGGAAGATGCTGGCATGTTATGGGGAACCTGAGCTCACTCATGCACATGTCTAGACCAAAAGAAATGAACAGTCATTGCGTGCATGACCATGGGGACTATGTTATAAGTTAAGGTTAGCTCATTGGCCAAAGGTTCTGTAATCCATGCCTCAGCTTAGTCCGATCGGTAGACAGTAAAAAGGTTTTCAAAGAAAAATGTATTTATACATACATGACATTGATGTGCATTATTCATGAACATTAAAGGAAAGCATTGCATGAATTATATTATGCATTATGATATGGATTGAACATGCTATGTTGTATTATTTTTATGTTATTAATGTTTGGTTCATGTATAAGTAAATAAGATGCTTCCTAAGTTTAAAAATGTTACATAGGGTTAAATAATCGATACCCTTACTGAGTGATTAGCACTCATTTCCCTAGTTTCCTTATTTTACAGGTAATGGTTAAAGCGGTAACGGCGAGCGGCAGTCAAGGAGGCTTGGGGGCATGCATGTTTTGTTCTAACTAAACTTATGATGTTATATAAAGGATGTTGCTTTTGAATTTAATGTATATAGTTTAATGTTTATAATCTTAGTTTTATGAACTAGTAAATATGTTTTGCTTATAAATGATGGGAGATATTTTATATTTGCTTCCGCTATTAAAATAATTGATGTTGTTGTTTTCTTTAAACCATATTTTTTATATATAGTTATGTCTTGATAGGTTGATTAAGAAAGTAATATAAATGAGAGGAGAAGTTTTTTATTTATTTATTTTCATATTGTTTATGTTTGTAACCAGGATTTACGTTTTAAAATACACAACCTTCCAGGCGTGAATTCTCTAATTTTCCATCTTAATGGAATACTTAGAGGGTACTTGGTTGGAGGAAGGTGTTACATTGGGTTGGACCTAAGGTTACAAAAAGCCCATCAGGCCAGATTTGGGCTCTACCTGTCATACCCGTGATGGGCTTGAGTCGGGCTTGGTCCTTTGTCATGAGATCGGGCTTGGGCCTAGGCCAAGGGGTACCCGATCCCGGCCTGGCCCATTGCCATCACTAGGCCCACACATAGGTAGAGCAAGAAAAAAAATTGTCATACTTGACAAGCTCTATCATTGTGCAAGCACATAACAGCTAAATATATCATACCGTCTACTTAGAGCCACTACTGAAAATCGAAATTTATACCTATATTTGAAATCTAATCTCTGGGTGATGAGTACTTCGCATAATGGTTTTAAACGATTATGAACTCCATGATTAAACCCAATATTGTTATTCTTTTGTATTGTATACTTTCTTATTTTTTAACTGAAGTATCAATTATTTATTTTATGTTAATTTTTAATATTATTTATGTAAAGATGATAATAGGGGCATTTTAGACTTTTAAAACGAGTTAAGCAGTTGTAAAACGATTTTTCTCTATTTAGTTAAATACTTTTTTTCACCTCTTTTAAACGCAATTGTCTTTTTTGTCCTTGGAACCAAACGACAATACACACAGCAGACAGCACAAAACGACATAGTCCGAAACGGGTTTGTTGCAGAACTTAACAAGAAGATGAGAAGTGGGTATAATGATAGCTACTTTGTGGATCTGCTGGGGAAGACAGTGGATCAGTTGTGGAGTGAGTACAAGGCCAAATATGGAAAGTAACCGATCGAGTAGTCTAATTAATAAACCATTTTAGAGAAAAAAAGTCTGTTAAAGTGTGTTTTTATCCATATCAACTGTATGCATAATATCATTTCTAAATGAAAGTTCAGTATGAAACATTATGACTTCTTATATAACTGAATATTCATTTTTGCAATAGCATCTGTTACCAAGTTGAGATCTACAAACAACGACAACGATCTGCCTGTCATATCGAAGACAAGGCGTAAGATAGATAAGCCAAAGCCGTATATAAACTTAATTTGACGCACCATTTCATAATTTTCAAATAATTAAATTCATTATCCAGTTATGTTTTCTTATATACTGTATATTTTAAACGAGAGCTTTTTGGTTGGATTTCTGTCGTAAACCTTAACGAAGAATATCATGAAAATGAGAATTACATATGTAAATGAGAAAGACTTTTCTTTTGAGCCTTTCCTTTGTGGAATTTGGAGAGTAAAGATACAGAGGCTTAAAGAGAGAGTTTGAGAGAATGAAAGAGCACGAAAATTTTACATTCACTGAACTTAAGCGTACAAAATACGACTGACTTCTTTTCATATATGCAAAGAAGTTCAGCTGAAATTCTAGAAACAAAGAGACTGGTCAAAAAGACACAGTTTTAGCAAAAGGAGTCTGAAGTATTAAAACGACAGTGTTTTAGACTTTAGACTTGGCCCATATTTGCCTTACTAACATCCTTTTCAAGTTTTCATCACTTTTTCGCAGAACTCAATGAACAAGAACTGGCTGCGAGTTTTCAAATTCTAAAGACTAATCTAAGGAAAGCATTTATCAATTTGGAAAATTTCAACGTCAGTTTTGAAATGTCATCATGGCTTCCATAATACTTGCCCGGAGTCCGGTATATGATATGGTGTAACATTTCCTTCCATCAAAAGATTAATCTATAAATTAAAAAATTATGGGTGCGTTTAGTTTATTATTTTGGAATAGGATTTTAAAGATAGTATTGAATAGTTGAATATAGTGATTATTACGAGATAAAATTTATAAAAAAACCCTTTAGGTTTGCTAATTTAACTAAACGCCACAATATATAAAATTTTTATAAAATAACAAAAACACCCCGACCCACCCACAGTGCCAGATTCTTACCACCATCGTCGGAATCTAGCGTTACGATCTAGACCGGTCAAATATGATCGGACGTGCATCGATCTAGCCTTTTCCGACCAGATCTGGCCGTCAATGGTTGCAAAAGGCCAGATCTGGCGGCCAAATCTGGCCATCAGTGACGGCCAAAGATATGGCCATCATTGATGGCTAAAGCTGGTATTTTTCGGGCCAGAAAAGTCTAAATCGACGAATTACTTGCCAGTTCTAGTTGTTTGTAGGCCATTGTGATAGATTTCGGCTACCATCGACAGTGGTTGCCAGAATCTGGCAACTATGGGTGGATAAGGATGTTTTTGTTAATTTTTAAACTTTTTTTTGGGGTTTTTAATGAAATTAATAAACTTAAGGAGACTAAAAGTAATTAAAAAAATATAATAGTATTTTCTAAATAATTAAACAAACAAATATTTTGGGAATAAGATCGAGAATATAGATAGAAATAATAAACAAAACGCACAATTCTCAAGCTTGTAAAATTAAAAAGGATGAACTTGTGCAGAGAGGAAAACAAATTCATTCATAACACTTTCATTTTACTTCTTTTGTCTCTACATACATTCGTCATATATTCCCTTTTTATATGTTTGTAAAGGGATAATATTACATAACTAAATTAATTGATCAAAACAGTTAAGGGTAGTTGCAAATTCATAGCTGAATATATCTTCAATCTGATTTAATCAGAAAACTGAAGTTCTTTGGCCATACCACCGCAAAGCAATTTCACTGCGGCGGTATCAAGCTCTCTGGAATTCTTCTGGGACAAACAACAGACTCGCGCCGCGGCAGAGATTTTCAACAATATTATATACACTGAAAGTTACAGTTGGAAATATTTACAAGAATTTTGATCAAAGAAATGTGATAGAAAAAAGAAGTTCTGTGTCTTTAACACTAAATCTAAGTAAACAAAAGGAAGAAAAATAATGATAGGACCGTCCCAAGTCCCAACCCTCCCTATCTTATAGAATCCAGACACTCATATAAGACTAAGGTGATCGAGACGTGTCGTGTGTGAGACTAAAAAGTTGTTTCTGACTAAACTGTTAGGAAACCTTTTTTTTTTAATCACATATACATATATTGCAAGTCGGAAAACATAAGGTATCAGATTTCACATCCTACAACAAAATATAATGCAAGTCATAGGTAATACTGTAATAGACCCTCATATAGGGAAATAAAAAAAATATACGATGTTACACAAAATGGGATGATGTCACGTGAGCCCAACCTTATGAGGAAAGTCACTTCTCCACACAATCTCTGTGGACTGTGGTGGCCAAGGAGGGGAAAATATTACAAAAAGGGTGAGTTAAAAGACTTAGTGAGTGGATAAGTTCATAAAACTTGTTTTTTTTTTTTTTTTTTTAAACATATAAGTACTTTTAAAATTAATCGTTTTCATTTATGGGACATAATTAAACCATTCCATATTATTATTAATGATTTCTAAATTCTGTCATATCTAATGGGCGGCCCACATAGAGATGATAATAGGCTCGATATTTTCGGGTACTTGGCTTGGCCAGTCTCGAAAAGATCAGGTTTTACCCGATGTTCACGGGTTTGAGTTTGAGCTTGATTTTAAGGCCCGCGAGTGCAGGGCTCGACTGGGTATGTTCGAGTCTTGTGCCCTACGACAATATTAATATTAATTATACTAAATTATCCTTATATTATATATTTAATTACAAGATTATCCTATATATATATACTCATCTTTCCCAAATCCTACATGGATGGATGGATGCACTTTGTGGAAAATTATTTATATATTTGATGAGTATTCAAAAATAAATTAATGTTTAAAAATTGTTTCTAGAATTAAAAAAAAATGAAATTTATTAATATTTAAAAATTTACATTATAAAAATGGACAGGCTTGGGCTGGGCCTACGATTACAAAAAGCCGATTAGGCCAGGTGTGGGCTTTACCTGTCATATTCGTGACTGACTCGAGTCGGGCTTGGGCCTTGTCATGAGGTCGGGCTTGGGTTTGGGCCAAGGGGTATCCGATCCCCACTCGGCCCATTGCCATCACTAGGCCTACACATAGGTAGAGCGAGAAAAAAAATTGTCATATTCGACAAGCTCTATCATCGTGCAAGCACATAACAACTAAATATATCATACAGTATACTTAGAGCCAATACTGAAAATCGAAAATCTATACCTATATTTGAAATCTAATCTCTAGGTGATGAGTACTTTGCCTAATGGTCTTAAATGATTATGAACTCCATGATTAAACCCAATATTGTTATTCTTTTATACCGTATACTTTCTTATTTTTTAACTGAAGTATCAATTATTTATTTTATTTTAATAATTCTGTTAATTTTTAATATTATTTATGTAAAGATGATAATAGGGGCATTTTAGACTTTTAAAAAGAGTTAAGCAATTGTAAGGCCGAACGACCTGCGCATACCCAAGATTTATCGGAACGACAAAGTGGTATCTAAAAGGTTTAAAAACGACAAACAGATACCTTCCGTCATGTGTCGTTAGTGATTTTTGTTTGTTAATAGTGAAAAGACTAAAATACCCTTGAAAGTTTAATATTTTAGTTTTTTATAAATTTATAAATTTGTCATTTTCAAACCTTTTAGGTATCACTTTGTCGTTACGGCAAACCTTGGCCTAGTTGAAAAATGAAATTTTTCTCTATTTAGTTAATCAATTTACTCTTTTTTTTTTTTTTTTTTTTAACCTCTTTTAAACGCAATCGTCTTTTTTGTCCTTGAAACCAAACGACAATACACACAGCAGACAGCACAAACGACATAGTCCGAAACCAACGATTGTACTTCACTCTCTCTTCTCTTTCACGGAGACGACGACGCACAAATGCACAAGAGAAGGACAGCGCGGAGATACTTGAGAGAGTGAAATGGGAACTCAGAAGCGGAAGTGGACGGCGGAGGAGGAGGAGGCGCTGTTGGCCGGAGTGGCGAAGCACGGCCTGGGGAAGTGGAAGAACATTTTGAAAGATCCCGAATTTGCCTCTTTTCTCATTGACCGTTCCAATATTGACCTCAAGGTTTGTTGGATATTGTTAGTTAATTTGCCTTCTAAAATGAAACTAAAACCCTAGCTGTATTTGTTTTCGCGGGAATTGAAATGGCTTGGTGTTTGAATTTGGTTTATGTGTAGAATTATAAATTGAAATCCCTGATGTTGGTTGAGCTAAAGGTCTGATTTTTGGGGGTTATTTTGTTGATTTTTAGTGTTACATTGCAAAATTTTATGGTTTTAATACAATGTGGCTTGCTGGGTTCAGTTTAAGTGAAATTTTATGGTATGAAAGTGATTATTTTTAGCTGGAAGGGGTTGGATTGGTAAGGAATGTAGATGCTGGGATTTTATGAAAAAACTAAAAAATTTAGTGGTATAATAGTATTTGCTATTGTGATGAAATCGTTTTCTGGAGTGTAGCTATGGATGGACATGGTTGGTGAAATCAATGGGAGCCTGATCACCCGAGAAATATTTCTGGCATTGTGATGTAATAAAAGTTGAGGCTTATTGTACTGTTACGCGTGTGTGTGTATATATATATATATTATTATATTGATTTTGTAAAGCTGAGCACATGGTTTTCGGCATCCTCTCTGCAAGTTTCGGCAGCTATTGTGTCTTTCTTTGTAAAATTAGAGGTGAATGCTTTGTCTGACCCTGCTCATTTACCCAGGACAAATGGCGGAATTTGAGTGTTAGTACTACTCAGGAAGGCTCAAAAAACAAATTAGGAGCTCCTAAACTAAAAACTATCCCTCCTGCTCCACTCTCAAACACTCTTTCTGCTCCTGCTGCTTCACTTCCTCGTAATACATCTTCTGTAATTGTCATTGATGATCTTCCCAATAGTGCCTTGGATGGGAAGAATGGTCCACGGTGTGTTTTTCTTTTCCTTCTACTCTCACTTTTGCATAAATCATGTACAATAAAACCTCTCTATAATTATAATGGTGGGACTAAGCTAATTTTATTAGTAAGAGGAGGTTATAACTTAATAGATGTGTAGTTACACAAATTATTGTTTTGATTTCTTATTTTATAATTCATGTTTTATTATTGTTAGGATTCTAATTCATGTTTTAGTATTAGGATTTCAATTCACTTGTTTTAGTACTATTAGGATTTCTTATTGTATGAATATTACTTGATTTCTTATTTTATAATTCATGTTTTAATATTATTAGGATTTCAATTCATGTTTTAGTAGTATTAGAATTTCAATTCATTGTATTAGTAGTATTAGAATTTCTTATTTACTTTTCTTGATGTAGGAATATTACTTGGTTTCTTATTTTATAATTTATGTTTTAGTAGTATTTGGATTTCAATTCACATTTTAGTGGTATTAAGATTTCAATTGATTATTTTAGTAGTATTATGATTTCTTATTTATATTTGCTAGTAGAATTATGATTAGCCTACTATAAATAGGGTTGTTATGTTTCAAGTTATTCGATCAAGTTTTTAATGAAATCTTCAACCAATTCAAGTGATACCAAGTCTTGCCTAAAAGAATATAGCATAATAGTCCTTATAACGGGATATTAGATACACTTCAACATAGACCATTATACATCAGTAACCAAAAACACAGGTCTAGTTCCATGGTTTTGATTTTTATCATTGACTCTTGTAATGAGATGGAGCAGAAATCTAAATCTACCTTTACTTAATCCACATCGACCGCTCTATAGAATATCTCAGGGGTGCCAAGTCTTGAGTGTTACATTAACAAAACAATCAGGACTTTATAATCTATAAGAATACTTACTGGAATAACCATTAATGTTGCTGCATCTTGATCTTGACATAAGCCTCTTGTGTCTCTTTGGATACTGGAACATAGAGGAATTCAAAGTGTTGTGGTTTTTCTGATAAGCGACAGATGATATGCAATTAGCAACAAGCCCTGAACAAACCAAGACGAAATGATCAGGATATATTATATTATATACACTGAAAGTTGCAGTTGGAAATATTGACATTGAATCTAAGTAAACAAAAGGAAGAAAAATAAAGTTGGCAGGCAAGTGACATTTGGTTCTGACAAATTTTAGTCAGTTCATGCACTGCATGAACAGCGGTGTAGCCAAAGTATACTGAAATTATGAAAAATTGGTATATATTTTATAGTTATTAACAGTTTTGACCCCACTGAACTTACCTATATTTTATTGACCCCACGAAGATATTTCCATATTTTATTGACCTTGGGATTCAAAAATACCCCTATGAAAAATCGTTGAGGACAATTATAGAATTAGTAAATTGAGGACAATTATAGAATTAGTAATTTGGTATGTATAACTTTTAAACTTAAATTTTTAGATTACATTTTTTCTGCTTATTACTTCAATATCTATTTTATTGTAAATTTATCAATTTAGATCTTTTAACCCCACTGATTAGAAATCTTGGCTACACCCCTGTGCATGAATATATATTTATGACTAATGAACTTTGGTAACCTCCCTTAGTATGACTATTAGTATTTGAAATCCATGCACCAATATTTATTAAGAGTAGTATTATTTTAGTAATAATGACATTTTCCCACCCATAAACTTTGAAAAAAACATTTTCCCACCATCACCAATCTTCGTCAATGGAATCTGTTACCTGACAAGGTTAACGCTAGAAAAAAACTATGGTACTCTTTACTATGTGGCTTATAATTTTTAATGAGGTGGAATAACATTTTCCCACCCAAACTTTATTGAATGTATTTTTTACCCCTAGTTTGGTTTATTTTAATTTTAGGATTATAAATTTAAAAAAAAATTAAAAATAACATCAGTTATTTAAATTAAAAAAAAAACAAGAACTATAAACTTTTGAAAAAAATTCAAAAACTTAGGAAAAGAAAAACAATTGGCCGGAATCGCAACCAGTGATTTTGATCGAATCACAGCATATAAGTTAATTTACACCCAAAAGATAAGAACTTTTATCTAATATTTGTTGTTAATTTTCAATATAGTCTTATTAATTTAATATTAAATTTAAAATTCATTCTACTTTAATTGTTCCATTCTATATAAACTTTAAAAAATTAACGGTCAAATTTTTTTTTGAATTTAAACTTCGTTCTAAGCATTTGTATCTGCTTTGAAACAGACAACTCGGGAACAAATTAAAAAAAAACTCATCCATGGCGATCTCTGAGCAAGCAACAATCACAGAATATCAAGAAAACAATGAAAACTATACTGAAAGTGAAGGATCTGACTCGGGTTACGATTCGAATTTAGAGCCGAGTTACATCATTCTTGAAGACAGTCCCGTCAAGTTCTCAAACCTCTCTACCAGGAAAAATCCCAAGTCACGGTTAGATTCTAAAATTTTAATCTTGGGTTGTTCGATTTTTAAAAGGTTAATGTTGGGTTTGATTTCAATGTAAGTTATATTTGAATTTTAATTGCTGGGTTGTTTTGTATTTGTAGTACTGACAATGATTTGGATCATAATGTTGATGTCGATGAAAATGAAGAAGAAATTGTTAAAAAGATTGTTGAAGGTTTGTGCCTTTGCTTTCTGAATTTCCTTTGTTTTGTTTGGTTTAGTTTTGATTGTGGGAACTGTAAAATAAAAGCAAAATGCATATTGGAGTCTGTTCTTTTTTATTTGTATTTGTTGCAATTTTCTTTGGTCAACAAAAACCGAAAAGGAGTGTTCTGTTAGGTATTAATGACAATTTTGATGTATCTGGCTTACACCAGTTGGTGAGGGGTTTGGTTTAGATTTATAAGTTTGAAAAAAAAAAAAATGAAGTTGCTGGTGTATATTTTTGGTGCTTGAAATGTGATTCTTGTTTTTGTGGGGGCAGCTGGGCAGCTGGAGAAACTGAAAGTGGAGCAGTGTCATATTTATTTGAGGAAGAATGGATTGAGATTGACTGGCAATAAAAGCACTCTTATTCAGCGCATAAGGGAGCATTTAGAGTAATTTTCATCCTCTGATTTCACTTAATGGTTCTACATTCAATCTTTTCTTTTCTTAAATTCTATGATGTCTTTCAGGGTTTCAAATGGTGAAGGGGAGAAAAAGTACCCAATATCTAGCTTTGTATTGAACTGTAAAGGTAAATATTTGCGCAAGCTTAGTCATTAAGAAATTAGGAACAAAATTTTATGTAGTGGTTTTACTTTTGCCCCATCAATTGAGAGCAATGGTCTTCTGTTGGTATACTTGTTATAGCCAGAAATCTACTTATAATTAGGAACAGAATTGATGCTGTTATGATGGTTTGCCTTTGATACATGATGCTGTTAACTGTTCTTTTGTATCTTTTACTAGCTGGAGTGTTCTATTTTGGTTACTTAGAAGAGCTACTAATTGTACTTTTACTTTTTTCCCAGATGTTTATTCTAAAGTAAATATGGATTTAATGCAGGTGATGCGTGCACAGGCGATGTTGTCATGTTTGAGCAGAATGTTTATGAAATGTAAGCGTTTGGCTATATTTATTTGCTGAAAACACTGGATATACTGTTGCAGTAGTCCAAATTATAAGTTTGATGAAAATGGCCTCTGACAACACATTTGCACGAGTCCACCAATTTTGTCACCCTAGTACTTATTTCATCTCTCTTATTTCTATATTTATTTATCAGGTTCAATATAGCATCGCGTAGTGCAAGTGGTCCTCCATGTGGTAAAAGGATTGTTGTAGGCCGCATTGTTAAAGAAAGCTATGGAGCAGCCAAGCAGCAACATACATTTACGGTAAAGTTAAAAGCCATATAAAATTGTGACTTTTAGAAAATTGTTGAGGAGACATCAGATTATTGTTTAAGTAAATGTGTTTTACAAAGAAGTTATGAGTGGAATAGACCATTATGAGACTCAATGTATGGAATTTCTGTATCAGTTTGGGTTTTAAATTATAAGCAAGAAGATGATGCATTTTCTATTCATATAAGTAATATGGCGGTTGAAGTGCTGCTGGTTTTGTTTTGTCTTGTCTTTCAGGTAGAGGTCCTCTGGAGCAAAGGGGAGAAGCCACTCTCTCCACTTCATCCCCTCCTAATTAAGGGTCGAAACCTTTATCGGCTAAAGACCCTGAGACAGGTTTTTAACAAGCTGAATGTTTTTACTTCTGCTAGCTGCATGATCTGTCGATCCTTATATCTCAAGCTAGTTTTATTTTAATTGTCTATTCAGAGATGGGATGATGAAGGTGAGAGGCATAGAGTTCTGATGGAAAAGCACTCAAGAGGTTCTCTTGCCAGGTCTGACAGAGAAACCCGAATCCAAGGGAAGGAAAAGAGGAAAATGCTCAAGGCAAATAGGTATTTCAAAATAAAATGTCGCATTAAAAGAACTATAGTTGGTTTTAACCGTTTTTAGGTGTGTAAAAACATGCTATGAAAATCATCTTATTGTTTCTGTATTTTCTTGCTAATCTTGCTTGGACTTCAGGATGTCCATGAAGAAGGATGGAAACCGTATCCAGTCTCGCTCGAATTCAAAAGCAACAGAAAATGGGGAATTTCTATTTCACCAGTCAGATTTATCTGTTGATGCAAATAAAATGGCAACTAGAACTCAGCAGCAAGCAATTATGCCTCAAGAACCCAGCTTAATTGTTGATTCGAGGAAATCAGTAGCAGCTCAACCTCAGTTGGCTTTCAAGTCCAGAATTCTGCCTTCAGATTCTCAAGAACCCAAGATAATAATGCAGAACAATAATAAAAAACAACTTCCCCAGAACCCTGTTAAGTATAGTGGCATTGTGGAAATGCAGCACCCTTTGGATGCCATCATCTTTCATACAGAGAGGACTGATCACAGACAGCCATTATCTTTCATGCAGCACCCTTTGGATCCCTTTGGATGCCCAATGGATGCCATTATCTTTCATACAGAGAGGGCTGATTACAGACAGCCCAACTTTGATATGAGTAGCCATCAACCTCCTACCTATAAATATCCCAATACAAATCAGATGAATAGCTTATCAGAGTGGACTAATCATAGGCAGCCATTGAAGAGCATCAATCATTTTCATCCAATGGAGCCGCCTCCTAGACTTGGATCCGGAAAACAACAAATGTGCAGGTATTATGCTCAAGGAAGATGCCATTTTGGGGACAACTGCAAATTTTTGCATGAAAAGGAGACAAATCATAGTTGGCAAGAGAGGTGGCATTGCTTTTATTAGAATTTTGAAAGGCACTTTTGATGCTTATGTAAATGCGTTGATTGTCTATAGTCCACACTTGATTATTGTCATTTGATCAAATGTTATGAAGATATGTTCAATGCAGTAAAGTGCATTGAGATTTTTGCTTCTTTTGTGTTGACAACTGAAAATTCTTTCAAAGTCATGAAAAGTTGGAGAGTTGAAGGATTATGTATTAACCAAAGAATTTTAGATTCAAATCTTATTATTATTAAAAAGAAGACAAATTTGTAGGAAAATTAATGGATGTTCTGTAGCATTATATGCTATCTGCATTTTTTGGGCTAGGTTAAGTTGAGCCAAGTTTTACTCTTAACAGGCTGAAATTTGGGAAGCAGGCACAGAGCAACCACATCAAAGAACCAAAACTAGTAGAGAAATTCAAATTTGAAGAGAATATATCATCCAAGATCAGCTGGTAAAGGGTATTACAAAAGTGTATATGGAAACTAACAATTTCCTTTGAAGGGATTAACTTATTTAGTCTATTAAGAAAGAAAGAAATTCAAAAATATTGAGAGAAATGACAGTGGGATAGACTCCAAGCATCTTTCAAAAGTGTTTTCTAGAGTTTTTGTTAAGGTAAGTTTCATCAAATAAAGGATGAGAACTCAAAGTAAACTATTAGCAAGTGAATATATAATCAAATTTACCTTCTTGCTATATTTAAAATAATACTCGAAAAAAAAGAAATAACATTTATGAAATAAGAATATTTTTTTGGAAGAGAGATAATTTTAATGAAATTGAAAGGATAAAAGAGAATTAATAATTTCTGATTGAGACCACAAGACGTTTAAGACCATTGGATGTGATACCATAACGGGTTATTAGTCCTCAAAGATAGTCTTAAAAAGTTATGTAGATGGAAAACTATGATAACCATCTCTTTAGGCTTCTCTTGATCAAGACTTTCCTTTTATTCCACATACATATCTTCTAAAATCAAATGAGTAGCAAAAATCTCACTACTAGTTGTGCAAAACAGCAAAAGAACGCTTAAATAAGTTAAAAAAATTTATTTATTAAAAATGGCGTCTTCTTTGATAGAAGTGTCAACAGTGATAAGATAATACAATAGAAAGAAAGTGTTTTGCGGGGTCCTCATAAAAGAAACAAAACTAAGTTTTCCTTCATATGCTTCTTGATCTTCATTTGCCTTTATAACTATCTGTCAAACGACACTGTCACTGGTTTACTTCACATACTTAGTAGCAATCACTTATTGTATCTCTTTGCGCTATTGCTGATAGGAAAATTAATAGCAGTTTTGCATCCTTTTTGTAACTAGGTATACAAAAGGCGTAATATAATGAGTATACTAGTGCAGAGAGCTGAAAGGAATGAATATAAGGCTATTGTCCTTACTGCTGATGCTCCAAGACATGGTCGAAGGGAGGCAGACATAAAGAACAAGTAATACATTCTGTCCTCAGACTTCTTACATTTGATTGCTTTCATTTGCAGTACGCAAATGTTAGTTTCTATTACCTTAAGAAGTTCTGCAGAATGATTACATCACCACGGGAGAATTGGGAAGATCTCTTGAATACCAAATTTGTCTCTGTAAGTGGACTGTTCCTTCATTGTTGTTTTTGACATTTGAGCTAATCTCCTGCACTTTTGTTTACTGTTTGTTTAATATTATTACATAGAATTAATGGACTTACACTTATGCAGGATACAGGTTCAAGTTTAGAAGCTTTTGCCAATGACAAAATGGATGCTTCTCTATGTTGGAAGGCATAAACTGGTCAAGAATTTCTTTTGCTTTTCAGTATGCTTCTTCAGTTTATATTTTCTTGGTAATAGTCAGTGGTTTCTGCAGGATATAAGATGGTTAAGATCCATTACAAGCTTACCAATTCTGATCAAGGGGGTATTCACTCCTGATTCCTGAAGATGGTAAGCTTCAAGCTTTATCTGATTATAGTATTTTCTCTAACTTCACAATGTGAGACTCCAAGCCAAAAGTTCATTTATCTGGTGATATATAGCTAGCTTGGATTAGAGATTGGAACTAGATAGAGCAGGATAAGTAATTAACTAAGATTCTGCTTTGTCACACACTTCTAATTTTCCATATTAGTCTTGATCCTTATAAGCATTTGAAAAAGCTTGTTTAAACTTATATCCTATCATTTTCCAGCTATAAAAGTCTGTGCAAGTAGGTGTTGCAGGGATTATTGTTTCCAATCATGGAGGCGGACAGCTAGACTATACTTCTGCAACGATTTCTGTTTCGAAGAGGTGACTATTAGCTTCACATACTACCATTAGCACTTCCATTCAATAGCTTTTGGTCCCATGAAAAATATGATGCACATGATTGTGTTTGATAAATCACATATATATCAGTAAGTGCCATATATTAGCAAAGAAACAAACGCAATACAGTTTCTACTTGTGTTACTATGAGCTTGCAGGTAGTTCATGCTGTTGAAGGGAAAATACCTGTTCTAATGGATGGAGGAGTTCGGCAAGGAACAGATGTTTTCAAGGCCTTGGCTCTCGGTTTAAAAGCTGTTCTTGTAATTTTCCTTCTTAAAATAACAGATGATGCCAAGATTTTAAATCATAGAAATAATCCTTATGATTCTTGAACCGCTTTGCTCTTGAAATTTTGATGCTACTACTTTGGTACGGTACGTGATTCATGTTACTGCAGATTGGAAAGCCAGTTACCCATGGCCTGGCTGCTAAGGGGGAGTCCGGAGAGTGACGTGTCATCGAAATGCTGAAGGATGAGTTTGAATTCACCATGGCATCACCAGCATGTCAGAACAGAGTCTGATAGTATCCACTCCAAGTCCTGTTAGAACCCGGAGAGTGACTACCAACTTCAAGGCGTGTATCAATGCCACTTTCCTAAAGAAAATTTCGCCCCTTTATAGTGCAAATAGGATCAACGAATTTCTTTAGGATACAATGAAGAACCTGCTTGTGTTATGCTCAAAACAGAAGCAGACTTAAGAGAGTTTTGATTATATTAGAATTATTTGTTGTGTACTTTTATAGAAAATTTTACTTCTTATATAAGATTGTTTGTACCTTTTAAAGAGAATGTATCTTTTGGAAAACCTTTTGAGATATGGGCACAACCTTTTGAAGGTATATGATCTTTTGAAGGTACAGGACCTTTTAGAGGTACATAACCTATTGAAGATACATGACTTTTTAATAATAGACATATTCAATTACGAAAAATGTCTCACAATCCCCAGCCATTTGTTCTAATTTGATAATACATACTAGATCCAACAACAATTCTACAAGTAATATGCATAAATAATGGTATTTTGCAATTTGAACCATTACATAGTGGAAGTTTATTACAACAAATCTGAATAATATGGTAGACAAGCTTTGAACCACATTTTTTTGACAAGTTGTATAAAAGTTCACACATATCACTTTGATAACAAAGCATCTTAATCGTGGTTGACAAGTAAAAGGCCATGTGTTCGTATCATTCGTGAGAGATTTTAGAGCCAAGTCTTTAAGCTCCTAAAAGTGGGACCACTTCACTCTGATATAGGTAGACTCTATTAAAAGTGCCCCCGCTATTTTAGCATTTCGATGAAAAACCATCAATAGGTCTATAAAGAGTAAATACTTAACCTTCCTTTTAAGACTACAGGAACCAAGTACTATTTTTTGCTTTGGGGTGTTAGAGAAAATTTATAGTACTTTTAACCACTCTAATATTGTACTTTGACTCATTGAACTCAAGACTTGTTGTTGTATCAAGCGTTAAGTTGAGTTTTCATTATTGGTGATTATATTCAATAGGCTTGAGACCCATTGCCTCTGATGTTTTATTTATCAAGTCTCTTGCTAATCCCTTTGTTAAAGGATCGGCTAGATTCAGACTTGATTTGACATAGTTAATTGTGATTACTCCATTTGAGATTAAATCTCTTACATAACTATGTCTAGGTCCAATGTGTCTTGACTTTCCATTATATACATGGTTATAAGCTCTTGACAAAGTAGCTTCACTATCACACTGTATATAAATTGGTGCTATTGGTTTTGGCCACAATGGTACCTCAAATAACAAATCTCATATCCATTCCACTTCTTTGATTGTAGAAGCTAGTGCTACAAATTCAGCAACCATGGTGGGGTCAGTTATGCATGTCTGTCTCTTTGAACCCAAGAAATTGCACCACCTCCAAGCATGAAAATCCAACCACTTGCTGAGGCATGATCCTCTCTGTCAGTAATCAGAGTAACCTTCCAAAACAGAAGGATATCCTCCATAGTTTATGTCATAGTTTATTGTTTTCTTTAGGTACCTTGGTATTCTTTTAACACCATGCCAGTGTAAATTACTTGGATTACTGGTGTACCTATTTAGCTTTCCTACATCAAAGGCTATATCTGGCCTAGTGCAAGTCATTGCATACATTAGACTTTTGATCACTTTAGCATACTCCAGTTGTGACACTGGATTTCCAACATATTTCATAAATTTCATGTTAGGATCAAACAGTGTAGAGGCTGGAATGCAATCAAACTGATTGAACCTTTTAAGAACCTTTTCAATGTAATGAGATTGAGAAAGAGCAATACTTTCTCTATCTCTTACAAGTTTGATTCCTAAGATGACATCAGCCTCACCCCTGTCTTTCATTGCAAAATTTTTGGACAGAAACTATTTTGTTATTTCAATCTGTTCCAAAAATTAACATGTCATCCATTTTATGTTTGAGACTTCTTCTGAAATCTCTCCATGATGGGGGCAATTTATCAATTATTGAAGAGACAATGATGGTTTCATCCATATGCATTTTATGCATTTTGAAATGATTCAGCTTTCTTTCAAGTTCATGAAGTTGTTTCATAACAGGTCATTATCTACCATTTTATAGGAATTAAAACGAGAGACAAGAAATTTTTTACTTGTAGTATCCTCTTGCATGTACCTTGTCTCTAGTTTCTCCTACAATTCTCTTGCAGTAGGCACTCCTTGATAAATGTCAAATAGTGATCTGACATTGCATTCAGCATATGTCCCCTGCAGATTTCATCATCATGTTCAAATTTCTGGCGCTTCCTTGTTTCAGCAATGGTTTCATTCTCCGTTTCCTTAGGTTTTGGAGTGTTCAACACATAAGCAACTTGCAAAGAAACCAAAAGAAAATGAATCCTTCTTTGCCATCGAATGAAATTTCCTCCATCAAACCTCTCTAACTTCACGAAGTCAGTAGCCATCTCCCTCAGGGTATGAAGCGCAGCCATCTTGTTGCACTTCATACCCTTAAAACTGTAATGAAATTTGAAGTTAATGGAACCCTTATATTGAACTTGTGTTGTGTAGTCACTCAACAGATGCTACATATTTATTGTATTTCAGATGAAGCTGTTGGAGATCCCATATCGACTAGGCACACTCAAGCCAATGGGTTTATAAGAGTGGGCAATCCTCCCACTCAATAAGGCCTTTTGGGTGAGGAGTTAGGCCCAACAACTCAAGCGGTGGTATCGAGCCAGCCCCATGTGAGCTGAGTGATTGACCAGCGGTGGGCTACCAAACTACCTCTATTCATAGGCAAGTGGACCATATGGGCTTGACCGTAAGGGGGAGTGTTGGAGATCCCATATAGACTAGGTACACTCAAGCCAATGGGTTTATAAGAGTGGACAATCCTCTCACTCAATAAGGCCTTTTGGGTGAGGAGTTAGGCCCAACTCCAACAGAAGCAAACTCAGCTGGTAAATTTTACAATTTAAAGGTTCACCATGGATGACTGAAATATGAAGATCAACAAACGCCTTGTTCCTGCAGCCAAAGTAACTGTTGAATTTTAACATTTTTTTATAAGGCGAATCTTGACAGTAAGTTTAAGAAAGAAATACATAAATTCAAAGGTATTGAGAGAAGTGATAATGGGATAGACTCCAAACATCTTTCAAAAGATTTTTCTGGAATTTTTGTGAAGGTAAGTTTCATCAAATAAAGAATGAGAACTAAAAGTAAACTATTAACAAGTGAATATATAATCAAATTCTTCTTGATACACCGTATTTGAAATTATACGTGAAAAAAGTAATAATATTTAAGTTGAATGAAATTGAAAGAGATTTTGTAATTTCCTAATAGATACTGACATGATCTGATACCATGATAAAATAAGCTAGTTTAAAGAGGTGGTATCCAACCATACATATATTCCTAACATCCCACCAATCTAGTAATTGGGGATAAATACAACTTTTAACAAATCCCTTCAAAGGAAATTAACAAACCTGATAAGGAATTACAAGACAATTTCATTCATTTTTCTTCCACTTCCAATTTTATTGAAATTCCCTTACTTTAAAAAAATATTTATTTATTGGAAATGGTGTCTTCTTTGATAAAAGTGGGGCTGATGCCTTGTCAACATCATAGTTATAAAGTAAATGCACATGCAAGACAATTTTATGACACAAACTTGTCACAAGTGATAAGATATAACAATAGAAAGAAACTCTTTTGTGGGGTACTCAGGAAAACAACAAAACAAGTTTTCCTTCATATGCTTCTTGATCTTCATTTGCCTTTGTAACTATCTGTCAAACAACCCTTTGACTCGTTTACTTCACAAACTTCATTTGATATAATCTTTTTCCATTCAGGTACACTTCTCTACACAATTCTATAACATGGATTTTTATGAAATGGGCATGTTTTGATTTTGATGATCTTGTATGTTAAAGGAGACAGAAGGGTTAATTTGTAAGATTTTTGATGACATGGGCATGTTTTAACTGCTTGGTAGAACTTTATAGCAATCATGAATTTATTTTGTATGGTGTTCTCTTTATATGATGGACCTGTGAATTTCTCAGGCACATGATATCCAAAAGTTGATTTAAGTTTACGGAAATCTTTAGCAGAACTTCTTGCATATGATAATTAGTCACTTCAAACCTTGATTAATGTCCATGTTTCCAGGTGAAATGGCTGCTGAACCTGTTAATGTGAATGAATTTCAAGAATTAGCCAGGCTAACCCTTCCAAAAATGTATTATGATTTCTACTCTGGGGGAGCAGAGGATCAGCAAACACTGAAGGAGAACGTGGAAGCGTTTAGTAGGATCACGTAATATTCAAATTAATAAATGAGTAATTTAAGAGATGAATACAAGATTTCAACAATCTATGTTATTGATTTCCCAGGTTTCGGCCTAGGGTTCTTGTCGATGTGAGCAGAATAGATACTTCAACTTCAATACTAAGTTACAATATTTCGGCTCCCATTATCATTGCTCCAACAGCTATACATCAAATGGCACACCCTGAAGGTTTGATTCCAAATAGCTATTTTTTAAGTAAAGTTCAAATTTGTATGACTCAATTGTTTGTATGTGTTCAGGAGAGGTTGCCACAGCCAGAGCGGCAGCTGCTTGTAACACCATAATGGTATATTGTTAATACATATTGAACTTATATGCTTACTTTAGGTCCTTGTGTATTGAGACCCCTCCAATTTTGTGGATCATTCCAGGTTTTATCTTACTCATCTAGCTGCACTATAGAGGAGGTTGCTGCCAGCTGCCATGCTATTCGCTTCTATCAGTTATATGTACCTCACCATTTTGAGCTCTTTTGACTTTGCAGCAAAATGAAAATTTATTTTGTACCAAAAACCTTTTTGTGTGTCTTGTGTTATCATTGATAAGAAATTAATTGCAGTTTGGCATCCTTTCTGTTAATAGGTATACAAGAGGCGAGATATAACATGTACGCTAGTAAATAGAGCTGAAAGGAATGGATTTAAGGCTATTGTCCTAACTGCTGATACTCCAAGACTTGGTCGAAGGGAGAAAGACATTAAGAACAAGTGAATAATCATCTTTTTTCTCTTTATTCTGTCTCTAAACAGTATTCATTTGATTACTTTAATTTACAGTACCGCAATGTGTTATCAGTTGTAGTTAGTATACAAATGTTAGTTCCATTATCCTCTCATTTTGGCACAGTGAAATATATCTTCTGAATCTCATATGTAAACTTTTGCAGAATGATTGTACCACCCCTGAAAAATTTGGAAGGCCTCTTAACAGCCAAAGTTGTCTCCGTAAGCAGAAAAAATTCTCTATAATTATCATTTTTCTCTACATTTTAAGTTCATATCCGGCATTCAACTATGCCATAGACTTCTGGTTTTGCTCTCTGTTCTCATCCGAGAAACAACACTTCTACCCTTTAGTAGTCAAAATCATTATATTAATTTAGTTGATTTGGACTTGTCCAGGATGCAGGCTCAAATTTAGAAGCTTTTGCCAATGAGACCATGGATGCTTCTTTATGTTGGGAGGTATAAACCGATAAACTGTTCGTTTACCTTTTGGTATGCATCTAGGACATCTTACTAGCCAGTGGTTTCTGCAGGATATAGGATGGTTAAGATCTATAACAAACTTGCCAATTTTAATCAAGGGGATACTCACTCGTGAAGATGGTAAGCTCAAAGCTCCATTGGCTAATCTTCTTATCTATTCATTTATGTTTTAGTAAATTTATTAAGATTATGTTTTATTGCATGCTTTATAATTAAGGGACATATTAGTCTCGACTCTTACAAGCATTTGATTAGGCTTGTTTAGTATATACTTGATATTCTATCATTTGCAGCGAAAAAGGCTGTGCAAGCAGGTGCTGCTGGGATTATTGTCTCCAATCATGGAGCTCGTCAGCTAGATTATTCTCCTGCTACGATTTCTGCACTTGAAGAGGTGAGTTTTATATTTACACTACTATTAGGACTCCAAGTTATTTTCAAGTTCTCATGAAACTAGAAGGGATGTGAAAACTTTAGCAAGGCTGTGAAGGGGACTCTAAACTGATAAATACAGATACTACACTTGATTTCAGCCGAGGGCTAAATCAGCCTACTGGCGATTACATGGATACCATATTAGTTAATAGCAATGAATTAGATATTAATACATTAAAAAATAAATAAATTGAAAAATAGAAAATGTTTGAGGTGTATACAACCAAATGTTAAACACACTTAGCGGTTTCTGACATGTAGCCTTCTGTAAGCTTGTAAGGTCATGCACTTGCAATCATATAACTGTCAACTTCTACTGAATGCTATTATTAGCAAGGAAAATAATCAAATATAGTTTGATATTTGTGGTACCCTGAATTTGCAGGTAGTTAATGCTGTTGAAGGGAAAATTCCAGTTCTAATGGATGGAGGGGTGCGGCGAGGTACAGATGTTTTCAAGGCCTTGGCCCTCGGTGCAAAAGCTGTACTTGTAATTCTCCTCACTCTATAGTTGGTACCAAGATCTGGAAAACATGCAAATGCCTATAATTCTTCAACTGTTTCTCTTAAAACTCTGTTGTTACTACTTTGATATAGTAAGTCATACATATCACTGCAGGTTGGAAGGCCTGTAATTTATGGCCTGGCTGCTAAGGGGGAGCATGGGGTGAGACAAGTCATCGAAATGCTGAAGGATGAGTTTGAACTTGCCATGGCCCTTTCTGGTTGTCCTAGTTTGAAACATATCACCAGAAACCATGTCAGAACAGAGCGTGATAGGCTTCACTCAATGCTCTAATATTATGTTCTCATGGGGTAATATCTTGTACATGGATGGATGGATTGCATTGCCAACAGTCATTCAAAATTTCGGATTCTTGAGGGTCATTTGTAATGATCAATTAATTTTATCCTTCATATCGTATAATGAATCCCATATTAGTTGTACTACTGATTCAACAGTTTAGATTCATCTCATTGTGACTGAGAATCAAATCTGGTAACGAAATTTGAAAGTCAATTGGGACTTTATATTGAAGTTGTTTATATTCATCATATGGAATACAATGGAGATCACATAAGCATTACTTAACGAAGAAAACCTAACTGAAGTTACTCAGAAATTGTTACATGAGTCATTGTATTTCAGACAAACCCAGATCAGTTTGCTAAAGTACACAGTTAAAAAGGTAACGACAGCTCTAGTGCTTCAAGCTTCCGCGCGCACCATCAAAGACAGAAACAAAAGAAGCAATAAAATCCCTGCTCCTTAATCCAAGTAACAGCTACCACCTCCTTTAACAACAATTTTGGCTTTGTGCACTAACCATTTCTGGCCTTTCTTGTGCACGAAAAGGCCTCCAATCAAGTACAAATCCTTCATAGTATCTTCCATATCCACTGGCTTTTGCACACTCCCTAACTTCCCAGAATTCTCAATTTCCTCTTTAAGAATTCATTATCCCACAATTCTCTGGCGTCCCAGCACAAATGTTGAATAGACTATGATATGTTCAAACTCATAATCAGTAACTTGTCAAACCCAAAAATTCCAAACTCAATCGCCCAATGACCCTAATCCCTTCACCATCATAATCCTATCTTTTAGCGAGTAGAAACTAAACAAATCCCACACCCCGAAGTCGCCAGTCCGGCAGCCTCACTTATTGTCAAACCACTGATGAAACCCATGCTGTCGCCCCCTTTACTTGATATCCAACTGCCAAAGAAACTAAAGCCACCACGTTGAAGCCGGATTCTTTACACAACATGATTTATCGCGGAAGTCAGATATCTGATGGTGGTATGTCATTAACTAACCCCTTTATCTGACCGTTATAAACGACCGTTTATTAGACTTGGCAAATAACGTCCGTCAAGTGTTCCGTTAATAAACACTCGTTAAATACACCGTTAATAGATGTCAGTTAGACACTTCGTTAATAAATGGTCATTTAATACACCGTTAATAAACATCCGTTTAATATGCCATTAATAAATGTCCATCAGATACTCCGTTAATGAAGCGTCTACTGTTAATAAAGCCGAGTTGATAAGCGGTGCGTTACATCTACCAGTTGATACACACGTTAAATATACCGTCGTAAGGCTTCCACTACTCCAACCATTAATTAACGTCTGCTTGTTCAACAATGAGTTCACGTCCGTTGTTCTACCCTTAATTAACGTCGGTTAGTTTTGCTGTATAATGTTTCAGTTATTGCATCCGTTAAGTAACCTCCGTCATTTGTGCTGTTACGTTTTTCATCTTCCTCAAGCGGAGTTTCAGTGGGCTGTGAATTTTACTTCTTTTGCACGAAGTGACTGTAAAGGTTCTCTTTGTTGTATGACAATGTCAAACCTTTCTTCTTGCCGCTCGAACTCACCGCCGCCCTCACCTCAAAGCTTCTGCGGCTTCTCTTTCCTCCTTTCCTCTCACTCCCGCCTAAAAGGAACGGATTAAGTATCACAGAACTGTTGAAAAATGGCTTTTAGCAAATTCACATGGGGTAGAAATGATAATGGAGAAAGGTTTAGGGACTTATATGTAATAGGCCAAGAAAAGGTTGTTTGTCCCACATTGATTAGAATTGAAAAGTGGGAAACTTTTGGGGCCTATATATAAGGACCTAAATCAATGTTAATTGTATCCCAAGTTGTAATTCCATTACTTCTTTTTGCAAGTGGTTCTTTCTTTAAGGACCCTTTAGTTTGCAAGTTTTGTTATATCTCCCCTTTGTTTTGGGTATTTGTTGTATTGCCCAAATATTTGTAATATTGTTTTGGAGATAGTGGAGCTTTTCTTTTGCGGCGAGGGACGTAGGTTTTAATACCGAACCTCGTTAATTCTGGTATTCTTTATTTTTGCATTTAATTTTGGCAATTTATTTATGCTTTATTACTTGTATTATTATATTCAATAAGCTAGCGTTAGAGTTTATGTTTAGTTGCATAAAAATTGGTATCGAGCCTAGGTTTAGGGACGGTGAGTAGCTATTTGTATGGTTATATGCATGTCTAGGAAAATTCTCACAAAAAGACGATAAAAGTCTAAGGAGACTGGATTTTAAGTGGGACCATTTGTGACCCTCCATTGTTTCCTGGGAATTTTCCTGGTGCGTATTTAATCATTTCAGCACTTACTACTACCTAGGGCTATTGTTGATTTGTTGGTTAGCTATTGAATATAATAATTTGTGGAGCTTGGTAATTGGGAATTTTGTTTACCAAGCCAATTGAGTAAGGCATAAATGGCATCATCGTCCGAGGATTCATCGTCCGAGGCATCACCGTCTGCGGCACCACCATCCGCACTTTGATAAAGATGATAACGGTTTCAAATGCAAAAATTGATGTTGAAAAAATTTGATGGTCAAAATAATTTTGGCTTGTGGCAGAGTGAGGTAATGGATAGCTTGTATCAGCAGGATCTAGATATCGTTCTGGAGGAGGAAAAACCAGAAGATGTCTATGAGAAAGACTGGGTGAGGTTGAATGTAAAAGCATGTGGGATGATTCGCTCATGTCTTTGTAGAGAGCAGAAATATCCATTCATTAAAGAGACGTCTGCCAATAAGTTATGGAAGGCGCTGGAAAACAAATACATGAAGAAAAGTAATGAGAATCGGCTCTATTTGATGAAAAGACTGTTTGCTTCGATTGAGACCAGTACTAATATCGTAGCCATATTGATACATTTAATGATTAATTGCTGATTTGTTAAATTTGGATGAAACATTCAAAGATGAGCATAAGGCTATGTTGTTAATTGGATCTCTTCCAGATGAGTTGGACTATCTTAGTATTACACTTCTTCATGGGAAAGAAAAATTGTCCTTTGAAGAAGTTTGTTCTGCTTTGTCCAATCATGAAATTCGGAAGAAGGATCAGAAGGAGAATAGAGATGAGTCAGGAGAAGCTCTTGTTGCAAGAGGGCGGAGTCAAAATCAGAGTCGTAAGAAGGAGAAGAGGAAGATCTCGTTCTAAGGGAAAACTCAATAGGGATCAATGTGCCTTTTGTCGTGAGAAAGGGCATTGGAAGAAAGATTGTCCGAAGTTGCAAAAGAAAGAGGGCAAAGTTGCTTCTGATGCATACGTTGTTGAGCGTGAAGAGGATGAGTCTGATTTCTGTCTAGTTAGCCTACCATCCACCTCTGGATCAAATGAGTGGATTATGGATTCAGGTTGTACCTATCATATGTGTCCCCACAAGGAGTGGTTCTTTAATTTGAAGAACTTGATGGTGGAGTTGTTTATATGGGCAATGATGATGCTTGTAAAACAACGGGATAGGTTCAATTCGGTTGAAGAATCATGATGGCTCAATTAGAACTCGACGGATGTTCGGTATATACCGAAGTTGAAAAAGAATCTCATCTCTTTGGGAGCCTTGGAATCTAAAGGCTTCACGGTGAATATGCGAGATGGAATTCTAAAAGTTTCTTCAGGGAGCTCTTGTGGTAATGAAAGGCACGAGGAGGAACAACTTGTATTACTATAATGGTAGTACAGTTATTGAAACGATAGCTATAGTCGTGCGAAGGATGCGATTCGAAATGCTCAGGGTGGCATATGCGTTTGGGGCATGCGGGTGAAAAAGCCTTACTTAGTTTGGTGAATCAAGGCTTATTGAAAGGTGCAAAGACACGTAAGCTGGATTTTTGTGAGCATTGTGTTCGGGAAAAGCAGACAAGAGTGAAATTGGCACCGCAATCCATAATACTAAGAGTATTTTGGATTATGTTCATTCGATGTATGGGGACCTACCAAAACAACATCTTTGGGAGGTATGCACCTTATTTTGTCACTTTTGTAGATAATTTTTTCCGAAGAGTTTGGGTGTATGTGATAAAAACTAAAGATAACGTACTTGGTGTTTTCCTTAAATGGAAAAAGATGATTGAGACTCGCGCGAAAGATCAAGCGGCCTACGTACGGATAATGGTGGGGAGTATCGTAGTGATCCGTTTTTGAAAGTTTGCCAAGATGAAGGAATAGTACGTCACTTTACGGTGAGAAATACACCACGCAGAATGGGGTGGCGAGCATGAATCGAACTATCTTGGAGAAAGTTCGGTGTATGTTGTCCAGTGCAGGTTCAGGGCAAAGAGTTTTGGGTGAGGCGATTATATGCGTGTCATCTCATTAATCGTCTACCATCAATAGCAATTGAAGGCAAGACGCCGATTGAGGTATGGTCTGGAAAACTGTTTGATTATGACTCTTTACATGTTTTTGGCTCCACTTATTATCATGTAAAAGAGTCTAAGTTAGATCCTAGAGCAAAGAAATCGGTATTTATGGGGATAACCTCGGGTGTGAAAGGATACCGTCTTTGGTGTCCAAGTTCAAAGAAAATCTTGTTTAGTAGGGATGTGACATTTGATGAGTCTTCTATGTTAGAAAAGAAAACAGGGAAGCCGGATGAAGGTTTTTAGTACTCATAGCAGGTGGAGCATACTCGCGAGTGGAGTTTGAAACAACATCGCTTAGCCCAGTGGAAATGAGACTCCTATGATAGAGGAGTTCATTGGAGATGAAGAAGAGGATTCTTCCCAAGAATGTCAACAAGAATCCATTGCCGTTAATAGGCCAAGACGAAATTCACAAGCTGCTCGTTTTGCGATACGGTGGCCTATGCACTCCCAATTGAAGATGGTGAAGTTCCTTCCACTTATAATGAAGTAGCTAGCGATTCGAAAATGGTAAGTGGAGGAAAGCCATGAAAGAAGAGATGATCTCTCCATAAGAATGAAACTTGGGAGGTTGTTCAATTACCAAAGAATAAGAAGACAATTGGATGCAAATGGGTATATGCAAAGAAAGAAGGATTTCCGAATTTGAAAGACATCCGATACAAGGCAAGGTTGGTGGCGAAAGGCTACGCTCAGAAGGAAGGAATAGATTTCAATGAGGTATTTTCTCCAGTTGTAAAGCATTCTTCCATTAGAATTTTGTTGGCCTTGGTTGCTCAAATGAATCTTGAACTTGTTCAACTTGATGTGGAAAACCGCGTTTCTACGGTGATTTGGAAGAGGAAATCTATATGACTCAACCGAAGGATTTAGGAGAATTGGGAAGGAAGATTGGGTTTGTAAACTGAAAAGATCGCTTTATGGTTTGAAACAATCTCCGAGGCAGGTACAAGCGATTTGATAGGTTTATGATGGGTCGAGTACACAAGAAGCAAATTTGACAACGTGTGTATTTTCAAAGGCTACAAGGTGATACTCTCATTTATCTACTCGATATGTTGATGATATGTTGATTGCTTCAAAGAATGTAGAAGAAATTGAGAAGTTAAAGGCTCAACTAAATCAAGAATTTGAGATGAAGGATTTAGGGGAAGCCAAGAAGATTCTCGGTATGGAGATAATTAGAGATAGAGGAAATGGCAAGGTTTGTTTGACACAAAAGCAGTATCTAAAGAAGGTCTTACAACGTTTTGGCATAACTGAAAGTACAAAACCTGTAAGTACTCCACTTGCTCCTCATATAAAGCTTAGTCGTCATTATCTCCAAATACGCATGAAGAACGAGTATATGTCAAAAGTTCCGTATTCAAATGCGGTTGGTAGCTTGATGTATTCAATGGTGTGTACTAGGCCCGACATTTCACATGCAGTTGGAATTGTGAGCAGGTATATGCATGATCCTGGTAAAGGACATTGGCAAGGCAGTGTGAAGTGGATTTTCGGTATATTATAGGATCTTGTAAACATTGGTTTGGTTTTTGAGCGGGATGAAAATCTTAGTCAATTTGCTATTGGCTATGTTGATTCGATTATCTTGGTGATTTGGACAAGCGTCGGTCAACTCTGGATATGTATTTACTCTTGCTAGAGCTCCGTAAGTTGGAAATCTTCTTTGCGATCTACGATTGCTTTGTCTACTCTGAGGCAAAATACATGGCGATTCTGAGGTGTGAAGGAAGCTATTTGGTTACAAGGGCTATTGGATGAATTGAAAATTAGTGAAGAAGATCACTATCTATTCGCGTATCAGTGCTATTCACTTAGCAAAGAATCCAAGATTCCACTTTCGCACCAAGCATATAGATGTTCGTTACCACTTTGTGCGGGAAATTATTTACGAAGGAAGAATCTTATTAGAAAAGATTGGGATCGCCGAGAATCCCTCAGATGTCTTAACAAAAGTAGTGACAATGATCAAGTTCGCCACCTTGTTTGAACTTGATCAACATCCTGCGAGCTTGATTGTGCTTTTTGGCACATTTGGAGTTGTTGCAAAATTTGTGAAGAATACAAAACTTTGAAGGTTTGCTAATTCGCCAAGGTGGAGATTTGTTGAAAAATGGCTTTTAGCAAATTCACATGGGGTAGAAATGATAATGGAGAAAGGTTTAGGGATTTATATGTAATAGGCCAAGAAAAGGTTGTTTGTCCCACATTGATTAGAATTGAAAAGTGGGAAACTTTTGGGGCCTATATATAAGGACCTAAATCAATGTTAATTGTATCCCAAGTTGTAATTCCATTACTTCTTTTTGCAGGTGGTTCTTTCTTTAAGGACCCTTTAGTTTGCAAGTTTTGTTATATCTCCCATTTGTTTTGGGTATTTGTTGTATTGCCCAAATATTTGTAATATTGTTTTGGAGATAGTGGAGCTTTCTTTTGCGCGCTTAGGGACGTAGGTTTTAATACCGAACCTCGTTAATTCTGTATTCTTTATTTTTTGCATTTAATTTTGGCAATTTATTTATGCTTTATTACTTGTATTATTATATTCAATAAGCTAGCGTTAGAGTTTATGTTTCAGTTGCATAACAAGAACAGCCAGAGGAGCAGCTTCTTCTAAAGCCATAACGGTATTTTGTTAATATATACTGAAGTGATGTGCTTACTTTAGGCCCTTATACATTGAGACCCGTCTTTCTTTGTTTTTTGGATCAATTCTAGGTTTTATCTTACTCATCTAGCTGGACCATGGAGGGAGTTGCTGCCAGCTGCAACGCTGTTCACTTCTATTAATTATATGTACTTGGCCATTATTGAGCTCTGTTAATTTTGAAATAGCAAAATGCCCCTCTTGTGTCTCTTGTTCTATCATTGATAGGAAATTGATAGCAGATGGATATCTTTTCATCAAATAGGTAAATAATAGGCGAGATTTAACGAGTACTCTAGGGCAGAGAGCTGAAAGGAATGGATACAAGGCCTAAGCCCTATTGTTCTGACTGCTGATACTCCAAGTCGAAGAGAGGCAGACACAAAGAACAAGTGAATAATTATCTCTTTTCCATTATTTCTGTCTCCAAACACTACATATTTGATTGCTTCAATTTACAGGAAGAAAATTTGCTGTGGAATGCAAATAGTACACAACTGTTAGTATGCTTATCCTCTCATTTTGGAAGTTCTCCTAACAGCCAAAGTCGTCTCTGTAAGCTGAAATGTTTTCTCTTTAATAATCATTGTTTCAACGTTTCAAGTTCATTTCCTGCATTTAATTGTGCCGAGTTGTGGCTTTGCTCTCTGTTATTATCTGAGCAACAATTCTTGCTTTGGGCACTAACCATTCCTGGCTGATCTTGTGCACGAAAAGACCTCCAATCAAGTACAAATCCTTCATAGTATCTTCCATTGGCTTTTGCACATTCTCTAACGTCCCAGAATTCTCCATTTCCTCTTTCAGATATTGAATTCTCCATCATCCCAGAATTCTCTAACGTCCCAGCACAAATGGTATTTAGACTACGATAATGTTCGAACTCATAATGGA
>CM047910.1:5730809-5796208 GCA_026229545.1 Pistacia atlantica | reverse complement strand
CAGGTCTAGTTCCATGGTTTTGAGTTATATCAGTGGCTCTTGTAATGAGATGGAGCAGAAATCTGAATCCACCTTTACTTAATCCATATCGACCACTCTATAGAATATCTCACAAGTGTCAAGTCTTGAGTATTACATTGAAAAACAATCAGGACTTTACAGTTTATAATCTATAAGAATACTTACTGGAATAACCATTAATGGTTCTGCATCTTGATCTTGACATAAGCTTCTTGTATCTCTTTGGATACTGGAACATAGAGGAATTCAAAGTGTTGTGGTTTTTCTGATAAGCCACAGATGATGTGTAATTAGCGACAGGCCACGTACAAATGGGAGAGGTTAGAGAGGAATAAGCGGCCATTGAGGAACACAAGATTGGATGATTAATTATTATTCATGAATCAACTGAAATGATATGAATGAATACAAAGCAAAATCCCGCAGAGACAGAGGTGCTGGCCTCCCACGGAAGTATGAAGATCATATAGTAGGCATGAAACTAGACCAAATAACAAACGAAGACGAAATGAACAGGATGCATTATATGCACTGAAAGTTGGCAGTTCATGCTTATAAATTTTAGTCCCTTCATGCACAGAATGGATATAATATTTATGATGAGTTAATGACTTTTTTTCAACCCAAATAATATTCTTTCAACCTATACTTTTAAAATACCATTTTATTACCCAAATTTATTTTCCAACAAAACAGAAAACAAATTTGGTCCAAACTATTAGAACTTTTGACGAGAGAAGGCCAATGAGTCTTTTACTCTATTTATGACTAATGAACTTTGGTAACTCCACCCATTTGTGAGTTATCCAAATGGTTAGGGCGAATAGGGGATAGTGTGGATATACGTACACTTTTTTAGGAGATTTTACATTTGAGCATTTGCGATGCGCCAGTCTCTCTCAAGGATTGTCAAATTATAACAGAAAAACAAAATAAAATTGGTAACTTCCCTTAGTATTACTATTAATATATTTTTTTAATAACAAGAGTTATATTTTAAATCATTAATGCTAGGTTCACAACCTATTCTTATAACTTTCTTTTATAACTTTAGATATGACAGCTCGTAATTAGTCAGTTCGTAATTGGATAGAAAAACTCATAACAAACAAGTGAAACCCATTTATAAGCTGACCAATTATAAACTATTACATTTGTGAAAAAGGTTGTACAATTAAGTTGTAAACTGTCATTACTCATTTCAAATTAAATCAATTAGGATAAATCATCACATGGTCCCAAAAAGTTGCCATCTAAGGATCCCAAGTTTAGATCTATGGTAGATATTGTTGTGGGTCCGTAATAAAGATTTATGCTGTCAAGATTAACTGCTCCTTAAAATCTGCTACACTATGGTTGTCCTTAGTATAGCAGATTTTATGAGTATTTATTTGTTACTTAATGGCAGACAGTCATTCGTGGACCTACTTTTCTATTCTATTTCAATTATCAGGTTCTTGGTGAGATGTTCGTGTGCATATGGTCCTAGTTTACTATCATGGGTCTACCCAATCACCAATTATTTACTACACATTTTGGATTTGAGATATTATTTTCAATAAAGGTTTATTTGATTTATCCCTGTGAAATTGTTTTATATAAAATGTATCCACTATTATTAAAAAGTATTACATATCACTATTATTAAATTTGGAATTGGTTTTCTTTGTTAGATAACTTTAAAAGCGACACATCCATGGATAACCCAATTGGTTAGGACGAATTAGATATAGTGTACATAGACATAGGGTCTCAAATTCAATTTTCCATCTGATCATCCCGATTTAACTGGGGCCGTGTGACTGTGGTGTGGGTTGTTTAAAAGTGTTTTTGTCTGTTCCCTAGTGTCAGGTTAACATATTGAAAATATATATGAAGTGCTTTCCGAGCATTTTCTTCTTATGTGTATGATTGACTTATTATGTTATAGACTAATATTTAAAGGAGTAAATTGATAAAAACACTTTATATATATATATATATGTTAAAAATGTGTTTTTTCTTATTGTAAAAAAGGTTAATTTCATCGCATTCTTAGAGATCATTAAGTGCTAATCGCCTAATCTTTTTAATAACTATTAGATACGCATGAAAAATTATAATATAATTAAAAACTCCAAATAAAAGCGGAATTTAATACTTTTAAAATAGTAAAAATGCTTTCCATATACATATTAAAAATGTGTTTTTTTTAATCATAAAAAAGGTTAATTTCATGGCCTCCCTAGAGATCGTTAAGAAGTCTTAATCGCCTAATCATTTTAAAAAACTAGAATGATATTAAGAATTAAAAAAAAAAACCTTCAAGTATAGCAAAAACCCTAAATAAAAGAACAATTTAATACTTTCTGAAAATCAATAAAACTTCGAATTTCGCAATTTCTTAAGAGCGGATGAAATTTACCCACTTATAAAATAACTTCTAAATGCATTTTTCTTCGTCTTCTTATATGGGATTGTGAGGTTACTTTATACAGGACTGGACCTAACACAAAAAATGGGTCACATTTTACTCATTCTGTCAAAGAAAACCTCAATCGTCAAAATTTGTAAAACTCACTTTGTTAGTCCCAATGCAGAACCAATTAGAACCCCACATTTAATTTTATCAAACTCTTCATTGACTTGTTCTGTAACTCCACCATCTGCCAAGGCTTTCTTGCCAGCAGTGAGAATATAAAGCATGAATTTGTCTGCCCTCTTAGCATGTTTTGGTGAAACCCAACCATCTGTTGAGAGAGACTTGATCTCTCCAGCAATTCTCTGTCAGATTAAGGACAGTATTGTCAAAGTGTTATTATAATCAAAGTTATGATATTGAACTTGAAATAACTGAAAAACATACTGTGGGAAACTTTGAACAATCAAAGCTCTGTATCTCACTTATGCCACTGACACCTTCAAGAAGGTTACTGTAAAATACATCTGGATGATGATCAAGTGGTGTCACTACTCCCATCCCAGTCACTGCAACTTTCCTCTGCTGCTTCTCCGTCTTCAGCTCCTCCTCGGGTTGCAAAGAAACAGCTATAGTGTTGCCTAAATGAATATAGTATAATAGTCCTTATCACGAGATATTAGATACACTTATACATCAGTAACAAATAACACAGGTCTAGTTCCACGGTTTTGAGTTATATCAGTGACTCTTGTAATGAGATGGAGCAGAAATCTGAATCCACCTTTACTGAATCCATATCGACCACTCTATAGAATATCTCACAAGTGTCAAGTCTTGAGTATTACATTGAAAAACAATCAGGACTTTACAGTTTATAATCTATAAGAATACTTACTAGAATAACCATTAATGTTGCTGCATCTCGATCTTGACATAAGCTTCTTGTGTCCCTTTGGATACTGGAACATAGAGGAATTCAAAGTGTTGTGGTTTTTCTGATAAGCGACAGATGATATGTAATTAGCGACAGGCCACGTACAAATGGGAGAGGTTAGAGAGGAATAAGCGGCCATTGAGGAACACAAGTTTGGATGATTAATTATTATTCATGAATCAACTGAAATGATATGAATGAATACGAAGCAAAAATCCCGCAGAGAGAGAGGTGCCGGCCTCCCACGGAAGTGTGAAGATCATATAATAGGCATGCAAGTAGACCAAATAACAGAAGACGACGAAATGAACAGGATGCATTATGTACACTGAAAGTTGGCAGTTCATGCTTATAAATTTTAGTCAGTTCATGCACAGAATGTTACGATGAGTTAATGACTTTTTCCTACCCAAATAATAGCGCAACCACACTTTCCTACCTACCTATTTTTAAAATATCATTTTATTACCTAAATTTTTCAAAGAATCGAGAAAACAAACTTGGTCTAAACTATTAGAACTTTTGAAGAGAGGAGACCAATGAGTGTTTTTACTTTATTTATGACTAATGAACTTTGGTAACCCTACCCATTTGTGAGTTATCCAGATGGTTAGAACGAATAAAGGATAGTGTAGGTACACGTACGGTTTTTTAGGAGATTTTCTATTTGACCATCTGCGATTTAAACGAGGGCTATGGCAGTGCATTGTTGCGCCAATCTCCCTCAAGGATCGTCAAATTATACCAAAAAAGTAAAATAAAATTGGTAACCTCCCCTTAGTATTACTATTAATATATTTTTTTTAATAACAAGAGCTATATTTTAAATCATTAATGTTAGATTCACAACCCAATTTTATAACATTTTTTTTATAACCTTAGATGACAGTTCATAATTAGTTAACTCACAATTAGACAGAGAAACTCATAGCAAATAAATAAAACCTATTTACAAGCTCATAAATTAGGAACTGTAATGTCGAAGGCTGTCTGAGAAAATTGTGAAATAAAGTGGTGACGTACCATTACTCATTTCAAATTAGATCATCATCACACAGTCCCAAAAAGTTGCCATCTAAAGATCCCAAGTTTAGATCTACGGTAGATATTGTAGTGGGTCCGTAATAAAGATTTATGCTGTCAAGATTAACTGCTCATTAAAATCTGCTACACTATGGTTGTCCTTAGTGTAGCAGATTTTATGAGTATTTATTTGTTACTTAGTGGCAGACAGTCATTCGTTGACCTACTATTCTATTCTATTATATTTCAATTATCCAGTTAAAGGGAGAACGACTTATACATATCCAAGATTTATCGTAACGACAAGTTGATATCTAAAAAGTTTTGAAATGATAAATAGTATCTTTCCAGTCAGTGTTACGTTAGTGATTTACATTTATTCTTGTTTATTAATAGTGAAAAGACTAAAATACCCTTCAAAGTTTGAATTTTAGTTTTTTATAAATTTAAAAATTTCAAAAAACCCCCTAAGTTTACAAATTTCACTAAATACCCCAATATATAAAAGTTTTATAAAATAACAAAAACATTTTTCCCCCGCTAGATGCCGACTTCCGCCACCAACGCCTAACTGACCGGAAAGTTCAGATGACACAGTACTCGGATGACATGTCGTAACGTGCATGACCTTGGCCTTTCCTGGCCAGATCCTGGTCTGATCTGGCCGTTAAAAGGCCTGATCTACTGGCGATCGGCCGCCGACGCCCAAAACTCCATCATGCAGGCCGACGGCCAGATCGTGCAGATCTGCCTTTTCCGGCCAGATCCGTGCCGATCTGGCTCGAAAAGGCCACATCGCACTTTACTGCTACGCATCCGATGGGGATTTGTGTTGTAATGCAGTTTCGCGATTCGCGACGGTGGTCGGAATCGGCATTGGGGTGGTGGGGGTGTTTTTGTCATTTAACAAACTTTTTATATATGGGGGTGTTTAATTAAATTAGCAAACCTAGGGGGCTTTTTAGAAATTTTTAAATTTATAAAAAACAAAAATTGAAACTTTGAAGGGCATTTTAGTCTTTTCACTATTAATAAACAAAAATCACTAATGTAATATGACTAAGGTACCTATTTGTCGCTTCAAAACCTTTTAGGTACCAACTTGTCATTACAGTAAACTTTGGGTATGTACAAGTCGTTCGCCCTTCAGTTAAATCAATATCGGGTTCTTGGTGAGATGTTCGTGTGCATATAGTCCTAGTTTACTATCATGGGTCTACCCAATCACCAATTTTTTACTACACATTTTGGATTTGAGATATTATTTTCAATAAAGGTTTGTTTGATTTATACCTGTGAAATTGTTTTATATAAAATGCATCCACTATTATTAAAAAGTATTACATATCACTATTATTAAATTTGGAATTGGTTTTCTTTGTTAGATAACTTTAAAAGTGACACATTCGTGGATAACCTAACTGGTTAGGACGAATTAGATATAGTGTACATAGACGTACGGTCTCAAGTTCGATTTTCCATCTGATCATCCCGATTTAAGTGGGGCTGTGTGGCTGTGGTGGTGGATTGTTTAAAAGTGTTTTTGTCTGTTCCCTAGTGTCAGGTTAACATATTGAAAATATATATGAAGTGCTTTCTGAGCATTTTCTTCTTATGTGTATGATTGACTTATTATGCTATAGACTAATATTTAAAGGAGTAAATTGATAAAAACACTTTATATATATATGTTAAAAATGTGTTTTTTCTTATTGTGAAAAAGGTTAATTTCATCGCATTCTTAGAGATCATTAAGTGCTAATCGCCTAATCTTTTTAAAAACTATTAGATACGCATGAAAAGTTATAATATAATTAAAAACTCCAAATAAAAGCGGAATTTAATACTTTTAAAATAATAAAAATGCATTCCATATATGCATTAAAAATGTGTTTTTTTTAATCATAAAAAAGGTTAATTTCATGGCCTCCCTAGAGATCGTTAAGAAGTCTTAATCGCCTAATCATTTTAAAAAACTATAATGATATTAAGAATTAAAAAAAAAAAAAAAAACCTTCAAGTATAGCAAAAACCCTAAATAAAAGAACAATTTAATACTTTTTGAAAATCAATAAAACTTCGAATTTCACAATTTCTTAAGAGCGGATGAAATTTACCCACTTATAAAATAACTTCTAAATGCATTTTTCTTCGTCTTCTTATATGGGATTGTGAGGTTACTTTATACAGGACAACTGGACCTAACACAAAAAATGGGTCACATTTTACTCATTCTGTCAAAGAAAACCTCAATCGTCAAAATTTGTAAAACTCACTTTGTTAGTCCCCGCAACTTTAAACGACAAAATTGAAAGCCCATTCAATAACAAACAAAAAGTATCACCAACCGACCAAATTAGAGGTGGGAATTAGGAAAAACCAAACCTAAAAAACTGGTCCTAGGACTAGTCCTATAAGGATCAGTCCTAGGATCAGACTAGGCCCAAGGGAGGAGGGCCCCAGCTTGGGACCGTTTGTAGCCTGGGCCCAAACCTCTTCCTCAATTTCCTTTTAACCCCTATAAAATATCCAAAACCCTCATATTTAATATGAAATTGACAATAAATGTAAGGGTTAAATGTATTTTACAAAAAAAATTTGTCTAGACCCATAGGATCGATCCTAAAACCAGTCCTACGGGCCCATGAGGGGCCCTGAGAAATCTCATGGGCCCAGGATCGGTTCCTGAATATTTGGGCTCAGGCCCTCAAAAATCGGGCCGAAATTTTCCTTGGACCTTGAGGGTCCAGGCCCAGGATCGACTGGGCTCAGACCTTTCCCACCTCTATACCAAATTCTGAAATTATGAAATCCGTGCACCAATATGTACCAAGAGTAGCATTATTCATTTGTTAATTTTAAGATTAAGTTGAGTATTTATGAAAGTTGGTTAAAAATTTCTAAAATTTACTCAAAATTTTATTTATAAAATAACTTTGACAAATTTTTTAATTGTTGGTTATGGAATAATTGTTTATATTTTATGTTATAAGGTGATAACTCAAACACTAGCCTAGTAAGTAGGCGACGCTCGGGTGTTAGGCTTAGTAGGCGATGTGGGACTAACACCCGAGCGTAACACGCTCCCTCACGCTCGGTACGTGGGAAAGCTCATAGTTGACTGTTAGGCTCAATAGACGATGTGGAACTAAAACCTGAGCATAACACGCTCCCTCACGCTCAACATGTGGGAAAGCTCACGCTGAGGTGTTACGCTCGGTAGGCAATGTGGAACTAACACCTGAGCATAGTATATTTGTTTTCTTATTTTAAACTAGTTGATGTTTCCAATTTGCTCATTTGAATAATTGAATGAGAATCTCTAAGGCTCCGTCTGGTTCGGTATTTTACACTTTTGAGAATAGTTTTCTGAAAAAAGTCGGTTGAGTTGAATTGAGTTGTATTTAATAGTTTTCTGAAAAAAGTGTTTGCATATTTAAAAATGTTGTTTATTTATTAGAATTTCTTGTGGGATTAGTAGGTCACTTTGGTTTCACTTTGGCATCTGTGCGCTTGCGCCTAGTGTTGTGTATTACCTTTATGAACTCCCATGTCACTTGTGCCATCAGCAAGTTAGCTGAACACAGGGGTATTTTTGGTTGTATCTGGATCTAAAAGGAACTGGAAACGCAGCAACGATTCTTGACGGCAGGATGGAGAAAGTGTTCTATGGGTTTGGGCTGAGTCTGAAAATTTGTTGTATGATCTGAAATTTTCAGTAAGGAAGGAGAAGAAGAAAAATGGGTGCTTTGTACTTGGTTGATGGACTGGGAGAGGGGAAGGGATTCACGGCTCTGCTTTGGTGGAGAATAGTGGAGTAAATGAAGAGAAGAAGGAAATGAAAATCTCAATAGCAGTTGGGCAAGAAGGAGGAAAAGTTATTTCAGTGTGTTTTGTGCTTGGTTGATGGGCTGAGCGAGAGGAAGTCACAGGTGTGTGCAGTAAATAAAAAAAAGAAGATGCATTAAAGATGTCAGTTGTTGTTGGGCGAAATAATAGCGAAAAATTCACAAACGGTCAAAAAAATACTGAGTAATATTGAGAATCTTTTGATGGATATGTGAACCAAATGCAACTTTTACTGTTACCTTTATTGAGAAAAACATTGATAGTTTTTTGAAAACTGAAATAAACGGAGCCTAATAGATTAAGATTTCAATAAAGATTGACTCATAACCCAATCTTATAAACTTTCTCTTACAACTTCGACATGACAACTCGTAATTGGATAGACGAGACCCATTGTTGGGCAAGTGGAAACTATTGTGAGCTGTTATATTAGAGTTGTGAGATTAAGTTGTAAATATAGTATTGTCCTTAAGATTTATAAGGTACAAAGGAAAGGGATAAAAGAGAAGCGTGGCATGCATGGTTAACAGAAATTATGAGGTGGATCTGCCATTAAAATGTAATCCATAGCTAAGTGATTACAAAGCTGAAAATATGCTTAATTTTCCTTCATATACAATGAGTTTACACATCAAATTTGTTTGTAAGGTGCGAATAAGATGGATGAGTTGTGTCCACCAGGTCCGAATGAGTTAGACAGTGCAACTTTTATTTCAAAACGTTCCTTCTTGGAGCCAACAAGCACTTCCCTATCCTGAAATGTTTTTAGTATTCGGTTTAAGATACCCTAAAAACAAAGACCTTTATTATGGATTAAAATGTACAGAGCATACCACACATTTGTCCGGATTTTCAAGATTGAGGTTTGGATGTAGCCATCCAGTCTTTATTGCCTGCATTGAGAAACAAAAACCCAACTAAGAAAAAGTGTTGAAATAACTAAAGTACTTGGCCTAAACACAAGCTATTTGATTACCATAACTGTGGCAACTGCTTCTACAGCACCTGAAGCTCCTAGAAGGTGACCAATCATGGATTTTGAGGAGTTCACTTTTAGCTGGAAATTTTAGGTATCAAATAAAGCATGGCAGGAAGTAAATAATATGAAACATAAGTGACTGAGTTGCTTTTATATTACCTCAGGATTCTGGCCAAAACACTGCATTAAAGCTTGGTATTCTATCAGATCACCAATTGGTGTTGATGAAGCATGTGCGTTTATGTAGTTTACATCTTCTCTGGCAACCCCAGATTGTGTCAAGGCCTTTTCTATACAGGAAACTATACCCAGTCCTGAATTTAGAAAGAAATATTAGATAAAAAATGTTTTACATAATATGAGGTTCTGGGAACTTTAGAAAGACAAGACTATTACTAACCATCAGGATGAGGCTCAACAATATTATAAGCATCAGAACTGAAGCTTCCACCCAGAAACTCTGCATAAATATTTGCACCTCTTCTCTGTCATTTTATTGAGAGTAAAGTCATGACCTTATGATAGGGAAAACCCCATTCAACTACAGAAATGATTCATAGCAAGTTCACCTTAGCATGTTCCATCTCTTCCAAAAGCAGAACTCCGGCCCCTTCTCCCACAACCATTCCATCGCGATCCTGCTCAGTTGCAAAATCTTAATTATCTCAAACTTAATTGAAATCTGATAGTTCTCAAATATCAACATAAATTTTATCTTTTAATGCTTGTTGATGCCTATTAAGGAAATATGCTTTAAAAAACAATGCTGATTTCCATAGAACGTCATGCAAAGAAGAAAAGAAGAGATGATGGATGGATTACAGTATCCCAGGGGCGGGAAGCTTTAGTTGGATCGTTATTTCTCCCTGAAAGAGCTCTAAAGGCCACCAAACCTGCTAAACCTGCAGCTCCAATAATCAAGAAAATAAAAATGATAAGTTCATGCACTAGAAAAAGATTTGAGAACCCCCAGTACTTGAAGTATTAATACGATACCTGCAGGAATAATTGCTGCATCAGAACCCCCACAAAGCATGATATCCTGAAAATTTTCAGAAAGCAGGATTTAATCTCATCCAAAAAAGTTGGTGTTAAATTAAATTGAATATTAGTTCCAATTAATGGCAAAATGAGATGAAAGTGAGCTGCTTACTGCGTCACCTTTGATTATGTGATGTGCTGCATTGAGTATACAAGAGTTGCCTGTTGCACAAGCTGAAGAAATTGAATAGTTTGGTCCCATCCATCCCTGAAAATTTGAAGCTTGTAAGAGGGTAAGGTTGCAACTTGCAAAAGCTGTTCTGCTACATACCAGTAAACTCTTTTTAACCTTCTGGGGGAAGAATTAAACTCAGAGATCGAACTTACCAGGTCCATTGCTAAAACAGCAGAGCCTATATTGGTTGTTGCATAAGGTATCGTATAGGGGCGTACTTTCTTATATGAAATCTTTGATGCTTCTATTCCTTCATGATAAGTCTGTTCAAAAGCTCGAATACCGTCAGAATGAGAGAGTTTTAACTGAAAACTAGTACAAATCATCTATTCAATCAAATCTCGTCACGTTTTACAAGATTTTATTGAATAGACGTACAGATGATGGTTAAAGGAGGTAATTTACTTTCATGCCTCCAAATGCAGAGCCAATTAGAATGCCACATTTAATTTTATCAAACTCTTCATTGATTTGTTCTGTAACTCCACCATCTGCCAAGGCTTTCTTGCCAGCAGTGAGAATATAAAGCATGAATTTGTCTGCCCTCTTAGCATGTTTTGGTGAAACCCAACCATCTGTTGAGAGAGATTTGATCTCTCCAGCAATCCTCTTTATCAGATTAAGAACAGTATAGTTAAAATGTATATTGTAAACGAAGTTATGATATTGAAATTGAAATAACTGAAAAACATACAGTGGGAAACTTCGAACAATCAAAGCCCTCTATCTCACTTATGCCACTGACACCTTCAAGAAGGTTACTGTAAAATACATCTGGATGATGACCAAGTGGTGTCACTACTCCCATCCCAGTCACTGCAACTTTCCTCTGTTGCTTCTCCGTCTTCAGCTCCTCCTCAGGTTGCAAAGAAACAGCTATAGTTTTGCCTAAAAGAATATAGCATAATAGTCCTTATTACGAGATATTAGATACATTTAACACAGGTCTAGTTCCATGGTAACGAGATGAAGCAGAAATCTGAATCCACCTTTACTTAATCCATATCGACCACTCTATATAATATCTCAGGAGTGTCAATTCTTGAGTATTACATTAACAAACAATCAAGACTTTATGATCTATAAGAACACTTACTGGAATAACCATTAATGTTGCTGCATCTTAATCTTGACATAAGCTTCTTGTGTCTGATTGGAGACTGGAACATAGAGGAATTCAAAGTGTTGTGGTTTTTCTGATAAGCGACAGATGATATGTAATTAGCAACAGGCCACGTAGAAATGGGAGAGGTTAGAGAGGAATAAGCGGCCATTGAGGAACACAAGATTAGTTCTTAATTATTCATGGATCAAGTGAAATGATATGAATGAATGCAAAGCAAAAGTCCTATACAGAGAGAGGTGCCGGCCTCCCACGGAAGAATGAAGATCATAGAATAAGCATGAAACTAAACCAAATAACAAACCAAGACAAAATGAACAGGATGTATTATCTGAACTGAATCTAAGTAAACAAAAGGAAGAAAAATAAAGTTGGCAGGCAAGTGACGTTTCGTTCTTACAAATTTTAGCCAGTTCATGCACTGCATGAAATATATATATATATATATATATATATATATATATATATATATATATATATATATATATGTGTGTGTGTGTGTGTGTGTGTGTGTGTGTGTGTGTGTGTGTGTGTGTGCGTAATGAACTTTGGTAACCTCCCTTTAGTATTTGAAATCCATGCACCAATATTTATCACATTTACCCACCCGAAGTTTCCTTAATTACTTTTTCACCAGTAAGCTTTGAAATTTTTTTTTTTTGCACGCATCATCAATTCGTCAATGGAATCTATTACGGTGTTACCTGACGGAGGTAAAACTATGAAAAGATTATAATACCTTTTTCGAGTTAACGACATATTACCACCCAAAAAATGGTCCATTGGCATTTTCCTACCCTTAAACTTTTAAAACACCCTTTTACCACTCAAATATTAGGATATCCTCTTATTTAGGTGGAAAACAAAGTTTTTTACTAAAAAACCCCTCTCTTCTTTCTTCTCTTCTTAGCCTTTTCCATTGCTAGCAATTGTCACCGGCGACCAGAAAATCAACAAACAAACATTCTTCAATTGTATTTCAACCTAACAAACACAAAAATGGTATGAATAAAACCCAATTAATCCAATTAAAACTAAAAAAACCCTAAACCGGGGAAGCTTCAATCGCCAACGATTGGTGAGCAAATGAGATCGAGAATGTTGGGGCTTTTGGAAAGGAAGATTTAGGGAGTCGATTGGTGGCGGTAGGGATGATTTTTGACATCGAAAACAACCAAAAATCGGCTTGGAAGTTGAAAGGTAGTGCTATTCATGGCCGGCGATTGGCAAGCAAGGGACGGTGATGGAGGTAAGAGTTTTGTAGAGTGGGTTGTGGAGAGTGTGATGGTGGTGTCTGGGTGAATTTCTGGCAAAGAAATCGACTGAAAATCTGACTTGAAGAGTCAGTCGTGCGAATGGAGGTGGTGGTAGGAAATGGTGAGTGATGACGACAAATGGAGGCTTGGGCTTTGTAGTGATTTTGAATGCCGGGATCGGCTGAAAAATGGTAAAAACCCTCGAATCTGATGTTGCTAACGTGCGCCATCTGCTAATCTGCATCGATCTTCTCCGACAGCCACTGTTTGGTGACCATTCTACCCTCATTAATTATGGGCTTTTGACCATTTTGCCTTTCCTGACAACAAAAATTACTAATAAAATTAAGTTTGGAGACTAAAATGGTATTTAAAATTTGGGTGGGTATGAATTTGTCAATGGGCTATTTTTTGGGTGGGAACATGTTGTTAACTCTACCTTTTTTTAACGAGGTTGATTAACATTTTATCAACCAAACTTTACTAAAATGCATTTTTCACCTCTAGTTTTCTTTATGTTAATTTAAGGGTTAATAAATTAAAAAAAGTTAAAAATAAAGTCAGTTATTAAAATAAAAAAATTCGAAAATATTAAAATTATAAAAATTTGAAAAAAATAATCAAAAACTGGAAAAAAGTGGGAGAACGACTTTTTCAACCCCAAGGTTATGCAAAACGACACTTTCGCACCCATTAAGTTTCAAAATGACACTTTCCCACCCTCCGTTAGGTTCTGTTAGTGTTTTCTGTTAATATTTGACTGAAAAGACAAAACTACCCTTATATATTTGACTTTATTATTTTTTTAATATCAACAAATCAATTACCAAAATACCCACTCTTTAAAAATGAAATCACTAGTATGCCCTCAACTTTTATGAAAATTAAGTTACCAATTTATACTTTTTTTATTAAAAATAATGTTTCAAATGTATGAAGTTACCATTGGATTTTTAAAATATTAAAACCTGTAAAATTACCATTTTATCCTTATAGTTGCTGCAACCCTACATTGACATTTATATTTCAATTTTGTCAATTTAAACCTAAATAAAACAAAGTACTAGTATTACTAACGAATTTATATATAAAAAAATTTGTCAATTGAAACCCACTAAGAATAGGGAATTCAGTACCAAGAAAGTAGGTTTCCACAAACTTTGTGCAAAGACAAAAAACAGTAGAATTAAAAGAGAAGCAAAGTGTAAAACCAAGTAGCCACAAATTACAAAAATTTCATATATTTCCCCTTCTAACTTGTTGCTTTCAAAAGTTGTCCTAAAAATAATTTATGTTGCCAAAACCGTAAATTCCTAGAATACTTCAATCTCCCTGCCTTTATGATATTCCATCTTTCTAATTAGCTTTACACTTAAAATCATCGCTAGAATGATGCCCTACACAAAAAAATATATCATTCTTTAATATTCTGTCAAAGAGAATTTAATTTACAACAGAGGATTACAAAGAGATCATGTGGGGACCCAAAACACTTTTTTTTTTTTTTTTCTTTTTGAAAAAAAGACCAAGTCTTTTAAGTCAAGACAATTCATTAACCAAAACAAGATATACAATAAAAAATAACAATGCTCAAAGCCTCAAACGTGAGATAACATACTGATTAGAGACGAGTTCTTGACTTCATTAGAGACGAGTTCTTGACCTCATTGGCTTATTACAAGAAATCCCGTATACTTTTTTGAATAATCTATCAATAACCTGTTGTTTAATTAGGATGTATGATATGTGGTAAAGTAATCATTTGATGCAAGATGTGTCTTTCCCATTATCTATCAATAAATCTTATATGTAATTAATTTGAACACTAGAAGTCCCAGCTTCAATATTCCCTATCCGAAAGACTAAATGGTTTAAAATGTTGCAACAAAAATTTCACAGGACCTTCAAGTGAAGATTCTCATCAAGACAAAAGGCACCAATGGCAATGCAAAATCTGAAATTCCTTAAGCAGAAATGGGATAGAAGTTGAACAATTGCCTCACAAACTAATAGATGTTATAAGAATCCATATTTTGCACCAAAAAGGACTTCACTCTAGAAAGTAACCTTTTTTTTGTTCCTTCTAAAAGCTCTATAATTTAACCACTAAGAACCAAATGAAAAACACACAACAATTTTGTTTTAAACTAAGACAAAAACAAAAAAAAGAAGAAGATTACCCACAACTTTCGGCTTAGTCGTCGTCGTTATTTTTCTCTCACTCATTATCGTAGCCAATTGTCGGTCGCCCTTTCAAACTTTTTTTTGTCTGTCGTCGTCCTTAGTCGCCAACTTTAAGTCCCCAATTGCTTCAGTTTCAAGAACAGGAAGAACACAAAATCAGCTTTTTGTTAGTCAATAGAATTGTCGTGCATTCAAACCACAACCATGATCACTCTATCTCAGTCCAAGAAGACACCAAAATAGAAGGCAACTGAGTTTGAAAAAGAAGCCAATACGTACCATGAGTAAAAGAAAGGGATACAATTGAAGAGAGGGAGAAGACGCTTCAGTTTTACAGAGCAAAGAGAGTTACAAGAGAACATTGGGTTAGTTGTTTCAGTTCCAGAGAGCAGAGAGAGAGAGTTGCAATAGAAGTCTGGGCGTTTTAGTTTCTGAAAGGAGAGAGAGAGAGATACAGTTACAATAGAATACAATCAACTTTTTGGTGTTATTTGTTTTTTTCAAAGTCAACCTCCCTGCCATGTGGCAACCATTCAACAACTAAAACTTATATTTCAATTTTTTATTTTTCATTTTTGTGGCTTGATATAAATTAACCATATTACCCTTCTTCAAAATGGAAAACACTAACAGAACTTGACAGAGGGTGGGAAAATGTCATTTTGACCTCAGTGGGTGGGAAAGTGTTGTTTCGCCTAACCTTGGGGGAGAAAAAGTCGTTCTCCCAAAAAAAGCAGGTGGTCGAAATCGCACCAAATCACGCCTGGCCAGAAACTAGATAGATTTCCTTAACACTACGGACACCGAAAAAGTTACACCAAAATTTTATACCGGCATACGTGTAACGCGCGTCTGATTCTTTTTACAATTTTTTTCTAGTGAACGGCCATCCATCAAATTTGGACGGCCGTTCATTCACATGGACGTCCGTCCATATTATATAGACGGGCGTCCCCATTTAAAGGACGCCCGTCCATAAATAAAATACAATAAAAAAATTTGCAAAACATTATGGACGACCGTTCATAGGTTGTGGACGGTTGTCCCTTAATTTTGGACGGGCGTCCTCAAATACGGGACGCTCATCCAAACTTAATTTGTTTTAAAAAATAAAATAAAAAATTTGGACGCCCGTCCATAAATTGTGGACGGGTGTCCCTTAAGTTTGGACGCCCGTCCTTGACCCAAATATGAAAAAAAAAAAAAAAAAACTTTGGGGACGGCCGTCCCTAACGTTTGGATGGGCGTCCATTCTCCAAATGTACTTTTAATAAAAAAAAAAAAAATTAAACAAAAACTCATTCTTCTGTTGCAAAACATCTTCGTCTTCATTTCCCATCTCCTCTCTTTTTCTTCGTCTTCATTGCCAGTGGTGCAGTCCATTTCACTGCCTCAAATAATGACCGTGGTGTCAGAGATTTTGATATGGAAAAGTATCAACTCTCTAAGCATTTCCGTTTTCCTTGGCGAGTGAATGTAAGTTAGTTACATTCAACAATCCATCTGTCCGTATAGTATGTGGTGCCTTTGTTGACATGGAGGGTTTTGTGCTTCATTTTTTGGGCAATATATGAAGCACTTGCAGGCTGAAGCTTTCAATTGAATTTTTTATTTCGTGCTTTTGCAGCATACTTCGCTAAGTCCTGATGGTAAACTTCTAATAATTGTTGGAGACAACCCAGAGGGTATGTTGGTGGATTCTAACACCAGAAAGGTAATTATCTATACTGTTGTCCATATATCTTTTTCCCTTCCCTTTTTCATTTATTTTTCTGGAAGCTAATTAAAAAAAATGACTTGGTGTCTACTGGTGCATGTATATCTAGATCCTGCAAATAGAAATTAAAGCATTTACTGATTTATATTTGTAATTTTCACAGACCATCAATCAGTTGTCTGGGCACTTAGATTTCTCGTTTGCATCAGCATGGCAACTTGAGACGAAGAAAAAAAGAGGAGTAATGAAGACGAAGAAGAATGAGTTTTTGTTTAGAATTTTTTTTTTTAATTAAAAGTATGGACGAATAGACGCCGTCCAACCCAAAGTTTTTTTCTTTTTTTTTTCATATTTGGGTAAGGACGGGCGTCCATTATTTGTGAGTGCCCGTCCAAACTTAAGGGACGCCCGTCCACAATTTATGGACGGGCGTCCAAATTTTTTATTTTATTTTTTAAAACAAATTAAGTTTGGACGGGCGTCCCGTATTTGCAGACGCCCGTCCAAAATTAAGGGACGACCGTCCACAACCTATGAACGGCCGTCCATAATGTTTTACAAATTTTTTTATTGTATTTTATTTATGGACGAGCATCCTTTAAATGGGGGACGCCTGCCCTTGTATATGGTGTGCCCATCCTATCCATATAACCTAGTGGACCTGTGCCATGAGTGAACGGCAGTCCAAATTTGATGGACGACCGTTCACTAGAAAAAAATTGTAAAAAATTCAAACGCGTGTTACACGTAGGCCGGTACAAAATTTCGATGCAACTTTTTTGGTGTCCGTAGTGTTATTGGAGAGATTTTGTCTCATTTTTGTTGGATTGTATATTTTCAATATATTCTAATTAATTTAGTATTAAATTTAAAAAAAATCAGTAAAATTTTATAATGTTTAAAAAATTCAGTAATTCGACCGTTTTATTTAAAAAATTAACGGTCATATTTATTTGAATTAAACCTTCGTTCTGTAGTGAGCATTCAAAGAAAACTCGAGAAGAAAAAAACTCATCCATGGCGATCTCTGAGCAAGCAAGAATCAAAGAATATCAAGAAAACGATGAAAACTATACTGAAAGTGAAGGATTTGACTCGGGTTACGATTCGGATTTAGACCCGAGTTACATCGTTCTTGAAGACACTCACGCCAAGTTTGCGAACCTCTCTGTCAGGAAAAAGACTAAGTCACGGTTAGATTCTAAAATTTTAATCTTGGGTTGTTCGATTTTTAAAAGTTTAATCTTGGGTTTGATGTGAATGTAAGTTATATTTGAATTTTAATTGTTGGGTTGTGTTGTATTTGTAGTGCTGACAATGATTTGGATCACAATGTTGATGTTGATGAAAATGAAGAAGAATTTGTTAAAAAGATTATCGAAGGTTTGTGTCTTTGCTTCCTGAATTTGTTTTGTTTTGTTTCGCTTCGGTTTTGATTGTGGGAATTGGAAAATAAAAGGAAAATGCATATGGGAATCTGTTCTTTTTCATTTTTATTTGTTGCAATTTTGTTTGGTCAACAAAACCCAAAAAGGAGTGCTCTGTTAGGTCTTGATGACAATTTTGATGAATCCGGCTTACAGCAGTTGGTCAGGGGTTTGGTTTAGATTTATAAGTTCGAGAAAAAAAAAAAAAAAAAAAAGAACAAAAAGAAAAAGAAAATGAAGTTGCAGGTGTATATTGTTGGTGCTTGAAATGTGATTCTAGTACGTCTGTGACATTGTGGGTGCAGCTGGGCAGCTGGAGAAACTGAAAGTGGAGCAGTGTAAGATTTATTTGAGGAAGAATGGATTGAGATTGACTGGCAATAAAGGCACTCTTATTCAGCGCATAAAGGAGCATTTAGAGTAATTTTCATCTTCTGATTTTACTTAATGCTTCTACATTCAATCTTTTCTTTTCTTAAATTTTATTATGTTTTTCAGGGTTTCAAATGGTGAAGGGGAGAAAAAGTACCCAATATCTAGCTTTGTATTGAACTGTAAAGGTAAATATTTGCGCAAGCTTAGTCATTAAGAAATTAGGAACAAAATTTTATGTAGTGGTTTTACTTTTGCCCCATCAATTCAGAGCAATGGTCTTCTGTTGGTATACTACTTGTTATAGCCAGAAATCTACATATAATTAGGAGCAGAATTGATGCTGTTATGATGGTTTGCCTTTGATATTTGATGCTGTTAACTGTTCTTTTGTATCTTTTACTAGCTGGAGTGTTCTATTTTGGTTACTTAGAAAAGTTACTAATTGTACTTTTACTTTTTTCCCAGATGTTTATTCTAAAGTAAATATGGATTTAATGCAGGTGATGCGTGCACAGGCGATGTTGTTATGTTTGAACAGAATGTTTATGAAATGTAAGCTTTTGGCTATATTTATTTGCTGAAAACACTGTCTATACTGTTGCAGTAGTCCTAATTATAAGTTTGATGAAAATGGCCTCTGACAACACATTTGCACGAGTCCACCAATTTTGTCACACTAGTACTTATTTTATCTTTCTTATTTCTATATTTATTTATCAGGTTCAATATAGCATCGCATAGCGCAAGCGGTCCTCCGTGTGGTAAAAGGATTGTTGTAGGCCGCATTGTGAAAGAAAGCTATGGAGTAGCCAAGCAGCAACATACATTTACGGTAAAGTTAAAAGCAATATAAAATTCTGACTTTAGAAAATTGTTGAGGAGACATCAGATTATTGTTGAAGTAAATGTGTTTTACAAAGAAGTTATGAGTGGAATAGACCATTATGAGACTCAATGTATGGAATTTCTGTATCAGTTTGGGTTTTAAATTATAAACAAGAAGATGATGCATTTTCTGTTCATATAAGTAATATGGTGGTTGAAGTGCTGCTGGTTTTGTTTTGTCTTGTCTTTCAGGTAGAGGTCCTCTGGAGCAAAGGGGAAAAGCCACTCTCTCCACTTCATCCCCTCCTAATTAAGGGTCGAAACCTTTATCGGCTAAAGACCCTGAGACAGGTTTTTAACAAGCTGAATGTTTACTTTCTGCTAGCTGCATGATCCGTTGATCCTTATATCTCAAGCTAGCTTTATTTTAATTGTCTATTCAGAGATGGGATGATGAAGGTGAGAGGCATAGAGTTCTGATGGAAAAGCACTCAAGAGGTTCTCTTGCCAGGTCTGATAGAGAAACCCGAATCCAGGGGAAGGAAAAGAGGAAAAAGCTCAGGGCAAATAGGTATTTCAAAATAAGATGTCGCATAAAAAGAACTATAGTTGGTTTTAACCGTTTTGAAGTGTGTAAAAACATGCTATGAAAATCATCTTATTGTTTCTGTATTTTCTTGCGAATCTTGCTTGGACTTCAGGATGTCCATGAAGAAGGATGCAAAAAGTATTCAGTCTCACTCGAACTCAAAAGCAACAGAAAAAGAGGGATTTCTATTTCACCAGTCAGATTTATCTGTTGATGCAAATAAAATGGCAACTAGACCTCAGCAACAAGCAATTATGCCTCAACAACCAGGCTTAATTGTTGATTCGAGGAATTCAGTAGCAGCTCAACCTCAGTTGGCTTTCAAGTCCAGAAGTCTGCCTTCACATTCTCAAGAACCCAAGATAATAATGCAGAACAATAATAAAACACAGCTTCCCCAGAACCCTGTTAAGTATAGTGGCATTGTTGAATCGCAGCACCCTTTAGATGCCATCATCTTTCATACAGAGAGGACTGATCACAGACAACAATTATCTTTCATGCAGCACTCTTTGGATTCCTTTGGATGCCCTTTGGATGCCATTATCTTTCACAAAGAGAGGACTGATCACAGACAGCCCAACTTTGATATGAGTAGCCATCAACCTCCTACCTATAAATATCCCAATACAAATCAGATGAATAGCTTATCAGAGAGGACTAATCATAGGCAGCCATTGAAGAGCATCAATCATTTTCGTCCAATGGAGCTGCCTGCTAGACTTGGCTGCGGAAAACAACAAATGTGCAGGTATTATGCTCAAGGAAGATGCAATTTTGGAGACAACTGCAAATTTTTGCATGAAATGGAGATAAATCAAAGTTGGCAAGAGAGGTGGCATTGCTTTTATTAGAATTTTGAAAGGCACTTTTGATGCTTATGTGAATGTGTTGATTGTCTACATTTGATTATTTTCATTTGATCAAATATTACAAAGATAGGTTCAGTGCACTATAGTGCATTGAGATTTTTGCTTCTTTTGTGTGACAGCTGAAAATTCTTTCAAAGTTGGAGAATTGAAGGATTATGTGTGAACCAAAGACTTTTAGATTCAAATCTTATTAATAGTATTATTAAAAAGAAGACAAATTTGTAGGAAAATTAATGGATGTTTTGTATCATTATATGCTATTTGCAATTTTTTGGCTAGGTTAAATTGAGCCCAAGTTGCAGCATTGTTTGTGTTATGATTTCACATTGAGAGGGAAAAGGTGTTGGCATGTGATTTATAAGGGCTTGGACACTCTCTCTCGGCAAACCAATTTTTTAAAGAGAGTCCTATCCAAGCCCACAAAAGAATCATTGTCTAACTCAATTTCTATCAAGGTCTACTATCCAGCACAATTCCTATCAATTTTGAGAGTGAGTTTCTATCAAATGGTATAAGAGCCAAACCCATCCTTAGCCCATGTTCCGGAAGGGGCTATTTGGAAAAGAGCTACCTAGAAAAGGGTGACCCCATGAGAGTAGGCCACTCAGAGTGAAGTTGTCTAGAGTGGGGCGACTCGGGAAAGGGCGTCCCGGGAGAGTAGGCCACCCAAAGTGAAGCCGTCTAGAGTGGGCCAATGTAGATGTTCGTCTTGAAGCGTGGGAGAATGTTAAGATCATACATTGAGAAGGAAAAGATGTTGGCATGTGGGAGTGGGTTTCCTATCAGTTTGATAATCAATTTGGGAGTGTGTTTCCTATGAGTATGATATTGAATATATTATATATCAGCCAAGTGAGCTGGTAAAGGGTATTACAAAAGTGTATTTGGAAACTAACAATTTCCTTTGAAGGGATTAACTTATTTAATCTATTAAGAAAGAAAGAAAGAAATTCAAAAATATTGAGAGAAATGATAGTGGGATAGCCTCTAAGCATCTTTCGGAAGTTTTTTCAGGAGTTTTTGTGAAGGTAAGTTTCATCAAATAAAGGATGAGAACCCCAAGTAAACTATTAGCAAGTGACCATATATAATAAAAAATTTACCTTCTTTATATATTCAAAATAATACATGAAAAAAGTAATAATGTTTATGAAATAAGAAATTCTTTTTGAAGAGAGATAATTTCAATGAAATTGAAAGGATAAAAGAAATTTTATAATTTCTTAATAGATACTTCAACTTCAATACTAAGTTACAATTTTTCGGCTCCCATTATCATTGCTCCAACAGCTAGGCATCAAATGGCACACCCTGAAGGTTTGATTCCAAATAGCTCTTTCTTCTATCTCCAAACAGAAAAAGCATCCTCAGAAAAAAAGTTTAAAAATTAACAAAAACATCCCCATCTACCCATGGTTGCCAGATTTTGGCAACCACCATCGGTGGTAGCCGGAATCTGTCACAACGACCTACAAACAACCAGAACTGGCAGGTAATTCGTCGATCTGACATTTTCTGACCAGATCCATAGTGGATCTAGCCGGAAAAGGCCAGATCTGGCCATCAGTGACGTCCATATCTTTGGCCATCATTGATGACCAGATCTGGCCTTTTGTGGCTGTGACGGCTAGATTTGGCATGGATCTGATCGAAAAATGCTAGATCGACGCACGTCCGGCCAGATCTGACCAGTCTGTATCGTAACGCTAGATTCTGATGGTGGTGGCCGGAATCTGGCACTGTGGATGGATGAGGGTGTTTTTATCATTTTACAAAATTTTTATATATTGGGGTGTTTAGTTAAATTAGCAAACCTAGAGGGTTTTTTTATAAATTTTTAAATTTTACCTAGTAATAATTATCCTATTCAACTATCCAATATTATCTTAAAAATCATATCCAAAATAATAAACCAAACGCACCCTAATAGTTCAATTTGAAATAGTGACTTGGCCTGCTTTGAACACATCCCAGTTACTTGCCCACCGCCAAATGGATTCAGATCAAATCCTTTATTCAAACTATTCCTTTCCCGAATTTCCGCGTAATTCATGAATAATTTTCTCAACAGGGAGAAAAGTATAACAGTTCAATTTGAAATTGTGAAGGAGAGGGTTTTTATAGGAAACACACTCCCAAATTGATTATCCAAACGCACCCATATAGAAAAGTATTCCTGAATTACGCGGAAATTCCGGAAAGGACTGGTTTGAACAAGGGATTTGATCTGAATCCATTTGGCGGTGGGTAATTAACTGGGATGTGTTCAAAGCAGGCCAGTCAAAGTCAAAGTCAAAGTCAAATATCATTTTTTTTTCCCTTCTTCTAACAATTAATAAACGTTAATCTGTCCTTTTCAAACTATTTTATAAAACATGTAAGTATCATAAATATAATAACACATAATTTTAATCAAGGACCAATTAAAATATTCTTCTTTTTTTTTTTTCCCCTCCTATTGATTTCCAAACTCTATATAAACCATTGAGCAACATGACACAAAAATACAACCAAAGATAACTTCTATAACAGCGAACCTTACCCATGGCTCACCACATCTTTTTCCTCTCTTTAATATTAGCTACACTAGCAACTATGCAAGGCTGCCATGCAGTTGACTACACCGTCACAAACACCGCCAGCACAACTACTGGTGGCGCCCGCTTCGACAGCCAAATTGGGGCTGATTACAGTAGGCAAACACTAGAATCCGCCACGGCTTTTATATGGACAATCTTCCAGCAAAACAACGCCGCTGACAGGAAAAGTGTAGAGAAAGTCAGCTTGTTTATCGACAACATGGACGGGGTCGCATATGCAAGCAACAACGAAATTCATGTTAGCGCGAATTATATAGGAGGTTATTCTGGTGACGTCAAAGGAGAGATCACTGGAGTACTTTATCATGAGATGACACATATATGGCAATGGAATGGAAACGGACAGACTCCTGGAGGATTGATTGAAGGAATTGCGGATTATGTGAGGTTGAAAGCTAACTATGCGCCGAGTCACTGGGTGCAACCCGGTGAGGGCAACAAGTGGGATCAAGGCTATGATGTGACGGCCAGGTTTCTGGATTATCTTGACAGTTTGAGAAATGGATTCGTTGCAGAACTTAACACGAAGATGAGAAGTGGGTATAATGATAGCTACTTTGTGGATCTGCTGGGGAAGACAGTGGATCAGTTGTGGAGTGAGTACAAGGCCAAGTATGGAAAGTAACCGATCAAGTAGTCTAATTAATAAACCAATAAATAAGATGTTTTAGAGAATAAAAATCTGTTAAAGTGTGTTTTTATCCATATCAACCGTATGCATAATATCATTTCTAAGGGCATCTCCAACCCACGCCAAAATGGTGCAAAAAACACCAAATTGGCGTGGGTTGGCACTCCAACCCACGCTAAACACTGCGCCATTTTGGCGCAGTGCTGCAGTGCTGCGCCAAATTTGGCGCAGCATCAGCACTGCGCCAAAATGGCGCGGTTCTGTAGCAAAAAAATATATTTTTTTAATTTTAGTTTTTTGTTTTTTTTAATTTTGTTAAGTTAATTTGAGTATTAAATTTTACACCAAAAATCACACCAAATTTAAGTATTTGTATTTAATTTAATTTGATTATTATTTATAATAATGATATAATTTAAAAAATGATGAAAAATTAAGAATAGAACTTTATTCAATGTAATTATTAAACTACAATAATTCAAAATAAAAATTTACACTAATTTAAAAACATTAAAATTAAAAGAAAATACAACATAAACTAAAATAGCAAATTTAGTATTCCGGTAGATTAGTTTCGGATCCAGTAAGATCATCAAAATATTGAAAAAAACTTGAATAGACAACACATCTTTTTTTTTTTTTTTTGTATAATTTTATATTAGATGTAATATTTTCTATAATGTTTTTCTATATTAAATGTAATGTTTATTTGATTAAATAAATGCTTAATTCTATTAAATTAGTATAATTTTTAAAATAATTATTATTTAATAAAAATATCATTCCCAATATTTAATTAATATATACAAAAATAATGAGTGAAATAGATTAATTGTTGATTATTATAATAAAAGAAAAAAAAAGAATATTTTAAAGAATATTCTTTTTAGTGCAATATTTGGTGTTGTGGGTTGGAGATGGAATAGTATTTTACACTAAATTTTGCACCAATTTGGTGCCATTTTGCACCAAATTGGTGCAATGGGTTGGAGATGGTCTAAGGGCATCTCCAACCCACGCCAAAATGGTGCAAAAAACACCAAATTGGCGTGGGTTGGCACTCCAACCCACGCTAAACACTGCGCCATTTTGGCGCAGTGCTACAGTGCTGCGCCACATTTGGCGCAGCACTGTAGCACTGCGCCAAAATGGCGCGGTTCTGTAGCAAAAAAATATATTTTTTTTAATTTTAGTTTTTTGTTTTTTTTAATTTTGTTAAGTTAATTTGAGTATTAAATTTTACACCAAAAATCACACCAAATTTAAGTATTTGTATTTAATTTAATTTGATTATTATTTATAATAATGATATAATTTAAAAAATGATGAAAAATTAAGAATAGAACTTTATTCAATGTAATTATTAAACTACAATAATTCAAAATAAAAATTTACACTAATTTAAAAACATTAAAATTAAAAGAAAATACAACATAAACTAAAATAGCAAATTTAGTATTCCGGTAGATTAGTTTCGGATCCAGTAAGATCATCAAAATATTGAAAAAAACTTGAATAGACAACACATCTTTTTTTTTTTTTTTGTATAATTTTATATTAGATGTAATATTTTCTATAATGTTTTTCTATATTAAATGTAATGTTTATTTGATTAAATAAATGCTTAATTCTATTAAATTAGTATAATTTTTAAAATAATTATTATTTAATAAAAATATCATTCCCAATATTTAATTAATATATACAAAAATAATGAGTGAAATAGATTAATTGTTGATTATTATAATAAAAGAAAAAAAAAGAATATTTTAAAGAATATTTTTTTTAGTGCAATATTTGGTGTTGTGGGTTAGAGATGAAATAGTATTTTGCACTAAATTTTGCACCAATTTGGTGCCATTTTGCACCAAATTGGTGCAATGGGTTGGAGATGGTCTAAATGAAAGTTCAATAACAGTTCAATTTGAAATAGTGACTTGGCCTGCTTTGAACACATCCCAGTTACTTACCCACCGCCAAATGGATTCAGATCAAATCCTTTATTCAAACTATTCCTTTCCGGAATCTCCGCGTAATTCATGAATACTTTTCTCAACAGGGAGAAAAGTATAACAGTTCAATTTGAAGTAGTGAAGGAGAGGATTTTTATAGGGAAAGTTCAATTCTCAGGCTTCTAAAATTAAAAAGGATGAACTTGTGCAGAGAGGAAAACAAATTCATAACTGAATATATCTTCAATCTGATTTAATCAAAAAACTGAAGTTCTTTGGCCATACCACCGCAAAGCAATTTCACTGCCACGGTATCAAGCTCTCTGGAATTCTTCTAGTTCTGGGACAAACAACAGACTCGCGCCCCGGCATAAATTTTCTTTTGCCGTGGCATGCTGCTCTTTGGACTTTTTCACGGTTAAGTTTCATCCACTTGCCGCGGCATCATCGGCTTCGCCGTGGCACATCTTTTCTTCTACCGCGGCACATTCATCTTCTACCAAAAAGGTTCAATTTTCAACAATATTATAATGCAAGTCATAGGTAATACTGTAATAGACCCTCATATAGGGAAAGAAAAAAAATATACGATGTTACACAAAATGGGATGATGTCACGTGAGCCCAACCTTTCCTCAAGTCACTTCTCCACACAATCTCTGTGGACTGTGGTGGCCAAGGAGGGGAAAATATTACAAAAAGGGTGAGTTAAAAGACTTAGTGAGTGGATAAGTTCATAAAACTTGTTTTTTTTTTTAACATATAAGTACTTTTAAAATTAATCGTTTTCATTTATAGGACATAATTAAACCATTCCAGATTATTATTAATGATTTCTAAATTCTGTCATATCTAATGGGCGGCCCACATAGAGATGATAATAAACCCGATATTTTTGGGTACTTGGCTAGGCCAATCCCGAAAAGATCGAGTTTTCCTCGATGTTAGCAGGTTTGGGCTTGAGCCTAATTTTAAGGTCAGACCTCGGGTACGGGCCTGACCTGGGTATGTCTTCAAGTCTTCAGGCCCGGCCTGACAATATTAATATTAATTATACTAAATTACCCTTATACTATATGTTTAATTACAAGATTATCCTACATATATATACTCATCTTTCCCAAACCCTACATGGATGGATGGATGCACTTTGTGAAAAATTATTTATATATTTGATGAGTATTCAAAAATAAATTAATGTTTAAAAATTGTTTCTAGAATAAAAAAAAAAATGAAATTTATTAATATTTAAAAATTCACATTATAAAAATGGGCAGGCTTGGGCCAGGCCTACGATTACAAAAAGCCCGTCAGGCCAGGTTTGGGCTGTCATATCCGTGACGGGCTCAAGTAGGGCTTGAGCCTTTGTCATGAGGTCGGGCTTGGGCTTGGGCCAAGGGGTATTCGATCCCGGCCCGGCCCACTGCCATTACTAGGCCCACACATAGGTAGAGCGAGAAAAAAAATTGTCATATTCGACAAGCTCTATCATCGTGCAAGCACATAAAAACTAAATATATCATACAGTATACTTAGATTCAATACTGAAAATCGAAAATCTATGCCTATATTTGAAATCTAACCTCTAGGTGATGAGTACTTTGCATAATGGTCTTAAACGATTATGAACTCCATGATTAAACCCAATATTGTTATTCTTTTGTACCGTATACTTTCTTATTTTTTAACCGAAGTATCAATTATTTATTTTATTTTAATAATTCTGTTAATTTTTAATATTATTTATGTAAAGATGATAATAGGGGCATTTCAGACTTTTAAAAAGAGTTAAGCAGTTGTAAGGCCGAACGATTTGCGCATACCTAAGGTTTGTCGTAACGATAATTGGTACCTAAAAGGTTTAGAAACAACAAACAGATACCTTCCGTCATATGCTGTTAGTGATTTCTGTTTGTTAATAGTGAAAAGACTAAAATACTCTTGAAAGTTTAATATTTTAGTTTTTTATAAATTTATAAGTTTGTCATTTTTAAACCTTTTAGGTATCACTTTTTGGTACGGCAAATCTTGGGTATGCGCAAGAATTTTTCTCTATTTAGTTAATCAATTTACTTTTTTTTTTTTTTAAACGCAATCGTCTTTTTTGTCCTTGGAACCAAACGACAATACACACAGCAGACAGCACAAACGACTTAGTCCGAAACCAACGATTGTACTTCACTCTCTCTTCTCTTTCACGGAGACGACGACGCACAAATGCACAAGAGAAGGACAGCGCGGAGATACTTGAGAGAGTGAAATGGGAACTCAGAAGCGGAAGTGGACGGCGGAGGAGGAGGAGGCGCTGTTGGCCGGAGTGGCGAAGCACGGCCTGGGGAAGTGGAAGAACATTTTGAAAGATCCCGAATTTGCCTCTTTTCTCATTGACCGTTCCAATATTGACCTCAAGGTTTGTTGGATATTGTTAGTTAATTTGCCTTCTAAAATGAAACTAAAACCCTAGCTGTATTTGTTTTGGCGGGAATTGAAATGGCTTGGTGTTTGAATTTGGTTTATGTGTAGAATTATAAATTGAAATCCCTGATGTTGGTTGAGCTAAAGGTCTGATTTTTGGGGGTTATTTTGTTGATTTTTAGTGTTACATTGCAAAATTTTATGGTTTTAATACAATGTGGCTTGCTGGGTTCAGTTTAAGTGAAATTTTATGGTATTAAAGTGATTATTTTTAGCTGGAAGGGGTTGGATTGGTAAGGAATGTAGATGCTGGGATTTTATGAAAAAACTAAAAAATTTAGTGGTATAATAGTATTTGCTATTGTGATGAAATCGTTTTCTGGAGTGTAGCTATGGATGGACATGGTTGGTGAAATCAATGGGAGCCTGATCACCCGAGAAATATTTCTGGCATTGTGATGTAATAAAAGTTGAGGCTTATTGTACTGTTACGCGTGTGTGTATATATATATATATATATATATTATATTGATTTTGTAAAGCTGAGCACATGGTTTTTGGCATCCTCTCTGCAAGTTTCGGCAGCTATTGTGTCTTTCTTTGTAAAATTAGAGGTGAATGCTTTGTCTGACCCTGCTCATTTACCCAGGACAAATGGCGGAATTTGAGTGTTAGTACTACTCAGGAAGGCTCAAAAAACAAATTAGGAGCTCCTAAACTAAAAACTATCCCTCCTGCTCCACTCTCAAACACTCTTTCTGCTCCTGCTGCTTCACTTCCTCGTAATGCATCTTCTGTAATTGTCATTGATGATCTTCCCAATAGTGCCTTGGATGGGAAGAATGGTCCACGGTGTGTTTTTCTTTTCCTTCTACTCTCACTTTTGCATAAATCATGTACAATAAAACCTCTCTATAATCATAATGGTGGGACTAAGCTAATTTTATTAGTAAGAGGAGGTTATAACTTAATAGATGTGTAGTTATACAAATTATTGTTTTGATTTCTTATTTTATAATTCATGTTTTATTATTATTAGGATTCTAATTCATGTTTTAGTATTAAGATTTTAATTCATTTGTTTTAGTACTATTAGGATTTCTTATTGTATGAATATTACTTGATTTCTTATTTTATAATTCATGTTTTAGTATTATTAGGATTTCAATTCATGTTTTAGTAGTATTAGAATTTCAATTCATTGTATTAGTAGTATTAGAATTTCTTATTTACTTTTCTTGATGTAGGAATATTACTTGGTTTCTTATTTGATAATTTATGTTTTAGTAGTATTTGGATTTCAATTCACATTTTAGTGGTATTAAGATTTCAATTGATTATTTTAGTAGTATTATGATTTCTTATTTATATTTGCTAGTAGAATTATGATTAGCCTATTATAAATAGGGTTGTTATGTTTCAAGTTATTCCATCAAGTTTTTAATGAAATCTTCAACCAATTCAAGTGATACCAAGTCTTGCCTAAAAGAAGAGCATAATAGTCCTTATCACGGGATATTAGATACACTTCAACATAGACCATTATACATCAGTAACCAAAAACACAGGTCTAGTTCCATGGTTTTGATTTTTATCATTGACTCTTGTAATGAGATGGGGCAGAAATCTAAATCCACCTTTACTTAATCCACATCAACCGCTCTATAGAATATCTCAGGAGTGCCAAGTCTTGAGTGTTACATTAACAAAACAATCAGGACTTTATAATCTATAAGAATACTTACTGGAATAACCATTAATGTTGCTGCATCTTGATCTTGACATAAGCTTCTTGTGTCTCTTTGGATACTGGAACATAGAGGAATTCAAAGTGTTGTGGTTTTTCTGATAAGCGACAGATGATATGCAATTAGCAACAAGCCCTGAACAAACCAAGACGAAATGATCAGGATATATTATATTATATACACTGAAAGTTGCAGTTGGAAATATTGACATTGAATCTAAGTAAACAAAAGGAAGAAAAATAAAGTTGGCAGGCAAGTGACATTTGGTTCTGACAAATTTTAGTCAGTTCATGCACTGCATGAACAGCAGTGTAGCCAAAGTATACTGAAATTATGAAAAATTGGTATATATTTTATAGTTATTAACAGTTTTGACCCCACTGAACTTACCTATATTTTATTGACCCCACGAAGATATTTCCATATTTTATTGATCTTGGGATTCAAAAATACCCCTATGAAAAAATCGTTGAGGACAATTATAGAATTAGTAAATTGAGGACAATTATAGAATTAGTAATTTGGTATGTATAACTTTTAAACTTAAATTTTTAGATTACATTTTTTCTGCTTATTACTTCAATATCTATTTTATTGTAAATTTATCAATTTAGATCTTTTAACCCCACTGATTAGAAATCTTGGCTACACCCCTGTGCATGAATATATATTTATGACTAATGAACTTTGGTAACCTCCCTTAGTATGACTATTAGTATTTGAAATCCATGCACCAATATTTATTAAGAGTAGTATTATTTTAGTAATAATGACATTTTCCCACCCATAAACTTTGAAAAAAACATTTTCCCACCATCACCAATCTTCGTCAATGGAATCATTACGACAAGGTTAACGCTAGAAAAAAACTATGGTACTCTTTACTATGTGACTTATAATTTTTAATGAGGTGGAATAACATTTTCCCACCCAAACTTTATTGAATGTATTTTTTACCCCTAGTTTGGTTTATTTTAATTTTAGGATTATAAATTTAAAAAAAAATTAAAAATAACATCAGTTATTTAAATTAAAAAAAAACAAGAACTATAAACTTTTGAAAAAAATTCAAAAACTTAGGAAAAGAAAAACAGTTGGCGGAATCGCAACCAAGTGATTTTGATCGAATCACAGCATATAAGTTAATTTACACCCAAAAGATAAGAACTTTTATCTAATATTTGTTGTTAATTTTCAATATAGTCTTATTAATTTAATATTAAATTTAAAATTCATTCTACTTTAATTGTTCCATTCTATATAAACTTTAAAACATTAACGGTCAAATTTTTTTTTGAATTTAAACTTCGTTCTAAGCATTTGTATCTGCTTTGAAACAGACAACTCGGGAACAAATTAAAAAAAAACTCATCCATGGCGATCTCTGAGCAAGCAACAATCACAAAATATCAAGAAAACAATGAAAACTATACTGAAAGTGAAGGATCTGACTCGGGTTACGATTCGAATTTAGAGCCGAGTTACATCATTCTTGAAGACAGTCCCGCCAAGTTCTCAAACCTCTCTACCAGGAAAAATCCCAAGTCACGGTTAGATTCTAAAATTTTAATCTTGGGTTGTTCGATTTTTAAAAGGTTAATGTTGGGTTTGATTTCAATGTAAGTTATATTTGAATTTTAATTGCTGGGTTGTTTTGTATTTGTAGTACTGACAATGATTTGGATCATAATGTTGATGTCGATGAAAATGAAGAAGAAATTGTTAAAAAGATTGTCGAAGGTTTGTGCCTTTGCTTTATGAATTTCCTTTGTTTTGTTTGGTTTAGTTTTGATTGTGGGAACTGTAAAATAAAAGCAAAATGCATATTGGAGTCTGTTCTTTTTTATTTGTATTTGTTGCAATTTTCTTTGGTCAACAAAAACCGAAAAGGAGTGTTCTGTTAGGTATTAATGACAATTTTGATGTATCCGGCTTACACCAGTTGGTGAGGGGTTTGGTTTAGATTTATAAGTTTGAAAAAAAAAAAAATGAAGTTGCTGGTGTATATTGTTGGTGCTTGAAATGTGATTCTTGTTTTTGTGGGTGCAGCTGGGCAGCTGGAGAAACTGAAAGTGGAGCAGTGTCATATTTATTTGAGGAAGAATGGATTGAGATTGACTGGCAATAAAAGCACTCTTATTCAGCGCATAAGGGAGCATTTAGAGTAATTTTCATCCTCTGAGTTCACTTAATGGTTCTACATTCAATCTTTTCTTTTCTTAAATTCTATGATGTCTTTCAGGGTTTCAAATGGTGAAGGGGAGAAAAAGTACCCAATATCTAGCTTTGTATTGAACTGTAAAGGTAAATATTTGCGCAAGCTTAGTCATTAAGATATTAGGAACAAAATTTTATGTAGTGGTTTTACTTTTGCCCCATCAATTGAGAGCAATGGTCTTCTGTTGGTATACTTGTTATAGCCAGAAATCTACTTATAATTAGGAACAGAATTGATGCTGTTATGATGGTTTGCCTTTGATACATGATGCTGTTAACTGTTCTTTTGTATCTTTTACTAGCTGGAGTGTTCTATTTTGGTTACTTAGAAGAGCTACTAATTGTACTTTTACTTTTTTCCCAGATGTTTATTCTAAAGTAAATATGGATTTAATGCAGGTGATGCGTGCACAGGCGATGTTGTCATGTTTGAGCAGAATGTTTATGAAATGTAAGCGTTTGGCTATATTTATTTGCTGAAAACACTGGATATACTGTTGCAGTAGTCCTAATTATAAGTTTGATGAAAATGGCCTCTGACAACACATTTGCACGAGTCCACCAATTTTGTCACCCTAGTACTTATTTCATCTCTCTTATTTCTATATTTATTTATCAGGTTCAATATAGCATCGCGTAGTGCAAGTGGTCCTCCATGTGGTAAAAGGATTGTTGTAGGCCGCATTGTTAAAGAAAGCTATGGAGCAGCCAAGCAGCAACATACATTTACGGTAAAGTTAAAAGCCATATAAAATTGTGACTTTTAGAAAATTGTTGAGGAGACATCAGATTATTGTTTAAGTAAATGTGTTTTACAAAGAAGTTATGAGTGGAATAGACCATTATGAGACTCAATGTATGGAATTTCTGTATCAGTTTGGGTTTTAAATTATAAGCAAGAAGATGATGCATTTTCTATTCATATAAGTAATATGGCGGTTGAAGTGCTGCTGGTTTTGTTTTGTCTTGTCTTTCAGGTAGAGGTCCTCTGGAGCAAAGGGGAGAAGCCACTCTCTCCACTTCATCCCCTCCTAATTAAGGGTCGAAACCTTTATCGGCTAAAGACCCTGAGACAGGTTTTTAACAAGCTGAATGTTTTTACTTCTGCTAGCTGCATGATCTGTCGATCCTTATATCTCAAGCTAGCTTTATTTTAATTGTCTATTCAGAGATGGGATGATGAAGGTGAGAGGCATAGAGTTCTGATGGAAAAGCACTCAAGAGGTTCGCTTGCCAGGTCTGACAGAGAAACCCGAATCCAAGGGAAGGAAAAGAGGAAAATGCTCAAGGCAAATAGGTATTTCAAAATAAAATGTCGCATTAAAAGAACTATAGTTGGTTTTAACCGTTTTTAGGTGTGTAAAAAACATGCTATGAAAATCATCTTATTGTTTCTGTATTTTCTTGCTAATCTTGCTTGGACTTCAGGATGTCCATGAAGAAGGATGGTAACCGTATCCAGTCTCGCTCGAATTCAAAAGCAACAGAAAATGGGGAATTTCTATTTCACCAGTCAGATTTATCTGTTGATGCAAATAAAATGGCAACTAGAACTCAGCAGCAAGCAATTATGCCTCAAGAACCCAGCTTAATTGTTGATTCGAGGAAATCAGTAGCAGCTCAACCTCAGTTGGCTTTCAAGTCCAGAATTCTGCCTTCAGATTCTCAAGAACCCAAGATAATAATGCAGAACAATAATAAAAAACAACTTCCCCAGAACCCTGTTAAGTATAGTGGCATTGTGGAAATGCAGCACCCTTTGGATGCCATCATCTTTCATACAGAGAGGACTGATCACAGACAGCCATTATCTTTCATGCAGCACCCTTTGGATCCCTTTGGATGCCCAATGGATGCCATTATCTTTCATACAGAGAGGGCTGATTACAGACAGCCCAACTTTGATATGAGTAGCCATCAACCTCCTACCTATAAATATCCCAATACAAATCAGATGAATAGCTTATCAGAGTGGACTAATCATAGGCAGCCATTGAAGAGCATCAATCATTTCCATCCAATGGAGCCGCCTCCTAGACTTGGCTGCGGAAAACAACAAATGTGCAGGTATTATGCTCAAGGAAGATGCCATTTTGGAGACAACTGCAAATTTTTGCATGAAAAGGAGACAAATCATAGTTGGCAAGAGAGGTGGCATTGCTTTTATTAGAATTTTGAAAGGCACTTTTGATGCTTATGTAAATGCGTGGATTGTCTATAGTCTACACTTGATTATTGTCATTTGATCAAATGTTAGGAAGATATGTTCAATGCAGTAAAGTGCATTGAGATTTTTGCTTCTTTTGTGTTGACAACTGAAAATTCTTTGAAAGTCATGAAAAGTTGGAGAGTTGAAGGATTATGTATTAACCAAAGAATTTTAGATTCAAATCTTATTATTATTATTATTAAAAAGAAGACAAATTTGTAGGAAAATTAATGGATGTTCTGTAGCATTATATGCTTCTGCATTTTTTGGGCTAGGTTAAATTGAGCCCAAGTTTCACTCTAACAGGCTGAAATTTGGGAAGCAGGCACAGAGCAACCACATCAAAGAACCAAAACCAGTAGAGAAATTCAAATTTGAAGAGAGTATATCATCCAAGATCAGCTGGTAAAGGGTATTACAAAAGTGTATATGGAAACTAACAATTTCCTTTGAAGGGATTAACTTATTTAATCTATTAAGAAAGAAAGAAATTCAAAAATATTGAGAGAATTGACAAGTGGGATAGACTCCAAGCATCTTTCAAAAGTGTTTTCTAGAGTTTTTGTGAAGGTAAGTTTCATCAAATAAAGGATGAGAACTCAAAGTAAACTATTAGCAAGTGAATATATAATCAAATTTACCTTCTTGCTATATTTAAAATAATACTCGAAAAAAAAGAAATAACATTTATGAAATAAGAATTTTTTTTTGGAAGAGAGATAATTTTAATGAAATTGAAAGGATAAAAGAGAATTAATAATTTCTGATTGAGACCACAAGATGTTCAAGACCATTGGATGTGATACCATAACGGGTTATTAGCCCTCAAAGATAGTCTTAAAAAGTTATGTAGATGGAAAACTATGATAACCATCTCTTTAGGCTTCTCTTGATCAAGACTTTCCTTTTATTCCACATACATATCTTCTAAAATCAAATGAGCAGCAAAAATCTCACTACTAGTGGTGCAAAACAGCAAAAGAACGCTTAAATAAGTTAAAAAAATTTATTTATTAAAAATGGCGTCTTCTTTGATAAAAGTGTCAAAAGTGATATGATAATACAATAGAAAGAAAGTCTTTTGCGGGGTCCTCATAAAAGAAACAAAACTAAGTTTTCCTTCATATGCTTCTTGATCTTCATTTGCCTTTATAACTATCTGTCAAACGACACTGTCACTGGTTTACTTCACAAACTTCATTTGATATAATCTTTTGCCATTCAGGTACACTTATCTACAGAATTCTATAACATGGATTTTTGATGACATGGGCATGTTTTTATTTTGATGATCTTGTATGTTAGAGGAGACAGAAGGGTTAGTTTGTAAGATTTTTAAGCAACTATTTTAGTTTTTACTTGCTTGGTAGAACTTTATCTGAATCATGAATTCAGATTGTATGGTATTCTACTTCTCTTTATATGATGAACCTGTGAATTTCTCAGGCACATGACGTCCAAAAGTTGCTTTAAGTTTACAGAAATCCTTAGCAGAACTTCGTGCATATGATAATTAGTCACTTCAAACCTTGATTAATGTCCATGTTTCCAGGTGAAATGGCGGCTGAACCTGTTAATGTGAATGAATTACAAGAATTAGCCAGGCTAGCCCTTCCAAAAATGTATTATGATTACTACTCTGGGGGAGCATGTTGGTTCAGATGGTTCAACTGGAGAGTGATAAAGGAGAAAAATTTTTAGTGGAAAGGGACAGCTGCAACTGTAAATGGGTGCTCTGTTTTCATTCATTGAACATGGATAATATATATACAAAAACAGTCCACTGTTCTTACCTAAACAACTTACTGCAGTGGATGAGATTTTACATATTTGGATTTAAATATAATCCAACAAAACATGTCTTAATCTCAACTAAACTCAACTAAACATGTCACAAAAACATCACCATACTGTATCAAATTCTATAGCATCAACTACTGCACCCGAACAGAAACATAAGCATTTAGTGCCAAAAAGTTGTTTGAAACCTTAACTGAATAATTCTGCATTTCCAGCAGATTATCACCATCTTCAACACTCCTCCTTGATAATCTTGCTGGAAACACCAAGTTTGAGTCTTAAATTCTCAAACTTGGTTTTAAGCAAAACCTTGGTCATAATGTCAGCCACCTGTTCTTCACCTCTGCAATGAATCAATTTCACCTCTCCGTGACTTTCTACCTCTCTCACAACATGGAACTTGATTTTGATGTGCTTGGTTTTGTCGTGTAAGATAGGATTTTTTGCCATTGCTACAGCTGACTGGTTGTCATAGAAAATCACAGTTGGATCCTTCTGAGTTTGCTTCAGATCCACCAAAATTTTCCTAAGCCATATGGCTTGGTTTACAGCAGCAGTAGAAATGTATTCTGTTTCTACTGTGGATTGAACTATGGTGTCTTTTTTTTTTTTTTTGGGAAAGCCAACATATAGCTCTTGAATTCAAGAAGAAGACATGCCTGAAGTACTTCTCATATCATCAATGCATCTATCCCAATCATTGTCAGAATACCCAACAAGCTGAAGGTTTTCAGAATTCTTAAACCATACACCAAGATCAGAACTTCCCTTAATGTACCTCAGCACCCTCTTGGCTGCCTTGAGATGGATTTCACTCGGGTTGCTCATGACCCTAGAAAGAATGCTTGTTGCAAACATTAAATCAGGCCTGGTGGCAATCAAGTACAATAGACAACCAATCAGACTTCTATAAATACCTTCATCAATCTTCACAGCTCCATCATCTTTGCTCAGCTTCAAATTTACATCCAGTGGAGTGTCCACTGGTCTGCATCTATCCATGTGGAACTTATTTAGGATTTCATTAGCATATTTCTTTGGCTAACAAATATCCCATGTTGAGTTTGGTTGATCTCCATTCCAAGGAAATAGGACATTTCCCCTAAATCAGTCATTTCAAACTCATTGTGGATTGCCTTCTTAAACTTTTCCAACTAAACTGGACTGCTTCCCATGATGAGTAGATCATCTACATATAATGATACAATAATGAACTCCTCTTCCAGCTTTCTCACATATAGTGTGTTTTCATTTGGGCTCCTCAGATATCCCAAGCTAATCAAATGATCATTGATTCAATGATACCAGGCTCTAGGGGCCCCTTTTAGGCCATGTAATGCCTTTCTCAACAAATAAACTTTGTTCTCCTGCCCTTCCACTTCATATCCCTTTGGCTGCTCCACATAAATTTCTTCATTGAGCCAACCATTTAGGAATGCAGACTTGACACCTAACTGATAGATTCTCCATTCAAATTGGGCTGCTAAAGCAAGGAGAAGCCTAATTGTACCATGCATGGCCACGGATGCAAATGTATTCGAGAAGTCTACTCCAAATTGCTGAGCAAACCCCTTGACAACCAACCTAGCTTTATGTCTATAAACTGATCCATCAAGTTTTAATTTTCTTTTGTAAATCCATTTGACTTGGATCACCCTTGTGGTTGCAGGTCTATCTACCAATTCCCAGGTGCCATTCTTTTCAATTATGTTTAACTCCTGCTCTATTGCATTTCTCCAAATAACCGACTTAGTAGCTTCTTTGTAGTTTGCAGGTTCAAGTAAGGCTGCATTACATCTTTCATAAACCTCTATTAGAGGCCTAGTACCTCAAACTGGAAAGTCATCATTAGAATTTGTCTCCTCTTGATCATCATTTATGCCTACTGTTGAATCAGTCAACTACCCCCTTGAGTCTTCTTCAATCTCATTTTTATCCCAGTTGCAGACACCATTTTCATATACTTTCACATCTCTAGTGATGCGAATTTTCTTAGTTTCTAGAACATAGACTCTATAGGCCTTGGGCTGCTCACTATAGCCAATGAAGATTCCTATCATGGCTTTATCACCCAACTTGCTTCTCCTAACTATTGGGATGAGTGCATAGCATACACTTCCAAAGATTCTCAGATTTTCAACTGCAGGCTTCACTCCATACCAAGCCTCATAGGGTGTTTGATTAATTAAGGCCTTGGTGGGAAGTCTATTGAGCAAATAGACCCTTGTGTTCTCTGCCTCTACCCCAAAAAGACTTGGGCAACTTCTTCTCATCAACCATGCACCTAGCCATTTCTATCATAGTCTTATTTTTTCTCTCAATGACTCCATTTTGTTGTGGAGTATAGGGACTGCTAAATTGATGCATAATTCCAGCATGCCTGCAAATTGGTTCAAACTCACTTGAAGTGAACTCACTCCCATTATCACTTATTACTCTTTTGATACTGAGACCAGTTTGGTTTTCAACTTGCAGCTTGAATCTTCCAAACATAGTTGCAACTGCATTTTTTTGTTTCAAAAAAATAAACCCAGCACATCCTAGACCAATCATCAATGAACAAGACAAAGTAGTTGCTTCCATTTAATGATGGCATCTTCATAGGTCCACACACATCTATTAGGATAAGTTGGAGCTTCTCAGTAGCTTTCTAAGCTTTATTTGCAGGAAATGACTATTTATTCATCTTGTCAAGTTGACAAGTAACACATACAGTCTTAGCCTCTTCGATTTTTGGTAGGTTATGGACAAGATTTTTTGTCTGAATTTCTCTAAGACCAGGATAGTTGAAATGGCCAAATATTTTGTGCCATAGTTCAGACTCATTTACATTAGCAGTATAGGCTTTGGGTTTTGGTTTTTTTAGCCTAATAGGGAAGCTTTTTCCCATCATTTTAACCCTTATTAGTTCATTGCCTTCACTATCTAGAATTGTGCAAGACTGGTCCTAGAAATGCAGGACATAGTTCCTTTCTAACATTTGTCCTACACTAAGTAAATTGTGACTTATATCTAGTACATACAAAACATTGGGAATCGGTTTAATACTTGACCTTGTTTGCACAACAACATCTTCTCTCCTTTTGACATCCACAAACTCTTCATTTCCAACTTTAACTTTGGAATGGTATGCCCTGTCCAGGTTGACAAAATCTTGTAAGTTTGCTGTCATGTGGTTGGTGTAGCCACTGTCTATCAGCCATGCATCATTGTAAGCTTGAGCTGCACAACAAGATGTCACGAATAATTGCTCAGATTCTGAATTTGGTTGTTGATCTTCAACAATATGTGCTTACTGTGGTGGATGGTTTAGCTTGTTTTTGCTCACTGTTTCAATGTGACCATATTGCTTACATGCTCTACATTGGAGATTTGGTCTGTACCAGCACCTTTTTTCAGAAGTGGCCCTTCTTCTTGTAGTGAGAACACAGGGGAAACTCTTTCATTCCCCTTGATTTGCTCCATTGGTTACTTGTTTTCTTCTTCCCTTTCTTATCTCCAGCAAACCTTTTACTTCCTCTCTGACTAGGTCTGCCTTTAAATCTTGCCACCATTGCACTCTCACTTGAATCCTCTTGTCTCAGCAATCTCCTTTACTTTTGAGCTTGCAAAGCATACACCAATTCAGTGAGTGTGATTTAAGACAGATCCTTAGAGTCCTCAAGTGAAAAAATCTTGGACTCAAACCTCTCAGGTAGGCTCACTAAAACTTTCTCCACAATTCTCTTGTCTGTCGTTTCCTCACCTAATAACCTAATTTTATTCACCACATTCATCAACCTATCTACATACTCCTTTACTGATTCTGACTCTTGCATCTTTAGTATCTCAAATTCCCTCCTTAAGTTCAATACATGCATATTCCTTGTTGTATCACTACCACCAAACTCCTCATTGAGCTTATCCCATGCTTAATTAGCTATCTCATATGCCATGATTCTTGTAAAAACAAGTTTTGTTACAGCTGCATGGATATGAGACAAAGCTCTAGGAGCCTTAGTAGCTTCCTCCTCATGATGCTTGATTTGATTCAACGTGGGTTTAGCCCCAATGCAGGTGGCTGCTTATTCTCTTCAACATACTACCATAAACCTTATTCCCTCAGGAAGGCCTTCATTTTGATAGCCCACATGTGGTATTGCTCACCGTTGAAGATTGGGGGAGTAAGAAAAGCTGTGTATTATGCCATTGTATCAAGCTGTTTGGAGTTTAACAAATGGTTTCACCGTAATAGAGGTTGAGGAGTTGGATGGAAAGAGACAGATGTATGAGGCACTTAAGATTAATTACGGTTCTGATACTAATTGTTCGTTCTGATGGTTCAACTGGAGAGTGATAATGGAGAGAAATTTTTAATGGAAAGGGACGGCAGCAACTGTAAATGGGTGCTCTGCTTTCATTCATTGAACATGAATAATATATATACAAAAACAATCCATTTTCTTACCTAAGCATCCTACTGCAGTGGATGAGATTTTACTTGAATTTAAATATAATCTTATAGCAAAACATGTCTTAATCTCAACTAAACTCAACTAAACATGTCATAAAAACATCACCATACTGTATCAAATTCTATAGCATCAACTACTACACCCGAATAGAAACATGACACTTGGCGCCAAAAAGTTGTTTGAAACCTTAATTGAATAATTCGGCATTTCCAGCAGATTATCACCATCTTCAACAGAGCAGGGGACTAGCACACTCTGAAGGAGAATATGGAAGCATTTAGTAGGATCACATAATATTCAACTTAATAGATGAGTAATTTAAGAGATGAATACAAGATTTCAACAATCTATGTTATTGATTTCCCAGGTTTCGGCCTAGGGTTCTTGTTGATGTGAGCAGAATAGATACTTCAACTTCAATACTAAGTTAAAATATTTTGGCTCCCATTATCATTGCTCCAACAGCTAGGCATCAAATGGCACACCCTGAAGGTTTGATTCCAAATAGCTACTTGTTAAGTAAACTCCAAATTAATATCACTTAGATGTTTGTATGTGTTCAGGAGAGGTTGCCATAGCTAGAGCGGTAGCTGCTTGTAACACCATAATGGTATATTGTTAATACATATTGAACTTATATGCTAACTGATATACTTACTCTAGGCCCTTGTGTATTGAAACCCCTCCAATATTTTTGGATCATTCCAAGTTTTATCTTACTCATCTAATTGCACTTTAGAGGAGGTTGCTGCCAGCTGTAAAGTTGTTTTCTTCTATCAGTTATATGTATTTCACTATTTTGAGCTCTTTTGACTTTGAAGCAAAACTGTTGAAATAGTGATAATTTTCTAGAAATTCAGTTGAAAAGTTAGTTTGTTTTTGAATCAGTTTTTGGTGCCAAGTAGCTATTGTAGTCCTCTTTGTATACCGAATTGAAGCTGCTATAATGGTTGATTCTTAGTGACATGTTTAGGTGCAATCAACTTAGATTAAGGTTGTATTAGTTGCAAACTTTGTTTTAAAATTTAAAATGTTGAATGGTTTGTTGTAATTGGTGAAACAGTAAGTATTTTGGTTATATATATTGTAAGTTGCAGTGTAATGAAACAGACTTATGCAACTCAATATCATTTTTTCTTTATCTTTCCTTAGTGTTCACTGGCACCTAACACCAACAATTGGTATCAGAGCCACACAAAAACAACCCAAAACCTCTCTTGCATTCACTCATCAATCTTAGCTCAAGAACATCTCCCATCTTAGCCCAAGAATAATCTGCATCTGTCCTCCCCTTTTTTTTTTTTTTCCCCTATGTTAGACACATAAAATGAAACAATGGCTGCTCAATCAGCCTTGATGTCACCTCTAGTGTTTAATGGGGAACATTATCACATATGGGCTGTAAAGATGAAAGCTTTCCCGAGGGGTCTAGGATTGTGGTAGTATGTGGAAGAAAATAGGCAGCCACCTCTATTAGGACCAAATCCTACCTTGAATCAGATGAGAATGCATGAGGAAGAAGCTGCCAAAGCCCGAGAGCCCTTTCCCACATTCATGCTACTGTAATAGACCTGTATTCACAAGGATCATGGCATACGAAACTCCAAAAGAGGCATGGGATAAGCCGAGAGAAGAATACATGGGGAGCAACATAATAAGGAACATGCAGGTGCTAAATTTAAGAAAAGAGTTTGAGATGTAGAGGATGCAAGAATCAGAGAAGGTTAAGGATTATGTTGACAGGTTAATGAGTGTAGTCAATAAAATAAGGCTGTTGGGAGTAGAGTTGACAGACAGCAGAGTGGTGGAGAAAGTCCTGGTTAGCTTACCTGAAAGATTTGAGTCCAAAATCTCCTCACTTGAGGACTCAAAAGACATGGGGCAGGTTACTTTTATAGAGCTGGTTCATGTGCTGCAAGCATAAGAACAAAGAAGGCTCTTGAGGCAAGAAGATATAGGCGAGGGTGCAATGATGGCAACTCACAAAATGAAACCAGCTAAAGGGAACAATATGAGGTATACTGGTGAGAAGAACGGGAAAGAAGTGAGCAATGGCCAATGGGGAAAACCAGGTGGGATGATGGAATATCCAACTTGCTCCCACTGTAAAAGGAAGGGGTATTCTAAAAAAAGATACTGGTTTAGGCCAGGAATACAGTGCAGGGCTTGTAAATAGTTTGGTCACATAGAGAGGGTCTGCAAGAACAAAGCAGAGTAGCCCCAATAGCAAGCACAAGTGATAGATGATCAGATACCTGAATAAGGGATAAAACAGTTGTTTGTGGCCCTCTGCAGTGCACCGTCAACAAGCTATGATAGCTAACTGGTTGACAGTAGATGTACAAACCATATGACACCACACCAGCAGGATTTTTTCGTATTAAATTCAACACATCGGTCTAGGATTAAAATTACAAATGGTGACTATGTTGAAGCAAAGGGAAAGGGAGATGTTGCAATTCAGACCTCAACAGGTACAAAACTCATATCAAATGTACTTTACGCACCAAAATCAGTCAAAGTTTTTTAAGTGCAAGACAAATGTTAGAAAACAATTATGTCTTGCATTTTAAAAATCAAATCTGCCAAATTCTAGACAGTAAAGGGTGTGAGTTGATAAGAGTCAAAATGGTGGGGAAAAGCTTTCCCATTAAGCTTAAAAGAACTAAACATAGAGCCTGCATTCGTAAGGGTAGATCAATTTGAGAAATGGCATAGAGACTTGGCCATATTCATTACCAAGTTCTCAAGGAAATTCAAACCAAGAAATTGGTCCAGAATCTACTAGAATTAGAAGAGAGTAAAGCCATATGTCAAGCTTGTCAACTTGCCAAGTTGAGTAGGCAATCATTCCCTGTAAACCAAGCTTGAAGAGCAGCTAAAAAATTGTAGCTCATTCATAAATATGTATGTGGTCCTATGGAAACTTTGTCATTGAGTGGAAGTAGGTATTTTGTGTTGTTTATTGATGACAATTCCAGGATGTGTTGGGTGTATTTTCTGAAGCAAAAAGGAGAGGTTGCTGGTGTATTTAAGTAGTTTAAGCTGCTGGTGGAAAACCATGCTGGAAAAACTATAAAAATCTTGACAAGTGACAATGGTACATAATACACTTCTCAAGAGTTTGAACAAGTATGCAAGGATGTTGGAATTAAGCATCAATATAGTAGCCCCTACACTCCATAGCAAAATGGAGTCAGTGAGAGGAAGAATATATCAGTTGTAAAGATGGCTAGGTGTATGGTGGCTGAGAAGAGGTTGCTAAAGAAATTTTGGGTAGAAGTTGCCAATACATGAGTGTTTATGCTCAATAGGCTTCCCACAAAAGCCTTGGATAGCGAAACACCTTATAAGGCACGGTATGGACTCAAACTAGTAATAGATAGGCTCAAAATATTCAGAAGTATATGCTACATTTTGGTTCTAGTAGCAAAAAGATCCAAGCTAGATGAAAATGCCTCATTGGCATTTTTATATGCTATAGTAACCAATCTAAAGCCTATACGGTGTATGTTCCAGAAACCAGAAAAATTCATATTTCTAGGGATGTCAAAATAGATGAGGATGGAGTTTGGAATTGGAAAGAAAATAGAGCTGATATGGAGACAAAACCAGGCTGGATAGAAGCTATAGGTGATCAGAATTTTGATGATTTTGAGAGTGATGCAAAAGAAGAAATTTTAGTTAGAGGTACTAGAACATTAGCTGAGGTTTATGAGATATGTAACATAGTCTCACTTAAGCCAACATGTTACTTTGAAGCTGCAAAATCAAAAGTTTGTAGAGTTGCCATGAAGGAGGAGCTGGCAATGATTGAGAAGAATCAAACTTGGAACCTAGTGGACAGACCTTAGAACAGAAAAGTAATCCAAGTTAGATGGATTTTCAAGAAGAAGCTCAATCCAGATGGTTCAGTCCTTAAGCACAAGGCAAGGCTAATTGTCAAAGGTTTTGCTCAACAGTATAGAGTTGACTTTTGGACACCTTTGCATAGTTGCAAGGCATGACACAATCAGGTTGTTACTTGTAATGGCAACAAAATTTGCATGGAAAATATTTCAGTTGGACATTAAATCTGCATTCCTTAATGGATGGCTGAATAAGGAGATATATGTTGAACAGCCAGAAGGGTACAAAGTCAGGGGAAAGAAAGACAAAGTCTATCTCTTAAAGAAGGCATTGTATGGCTTGAAACAGGCACCAAGGCCCTAGTGCAGCAAAATAAATGATCACTTACTGAGTTTGGATTTTGTAAGAAGTCCAAATGAGTACACATTGTATGTTAGGGAGATTGATGAGGATGTTATGATTATCTCCTTGGATGTTGATAATCTACTTATGATAGGGAGCAAACCAACTCATCTGTAGGAATTCAAGAGATCCATGCTTGATGAGTTTGAGATGACAGAGTTAGGTGAAATGGTTTACTTTCTTGGGATGCAGGTTCATTAAAGCTCAGCTAGAATTTTTGCTAATCAAGAGAAGTATGCAATTGAAGTTTTGAGGAAATTCAATATGGAAAACTGCAAATCAGTGGATGTTCCTCTAGTTCCAAACCTAAAACTGTCAAAGGATGATAATGCAGAGAGAGTTAATGAGGGACAATATGAAAGCTTAGTTGGCTGCTTGTTGTACCTAACAGCAACTAGGCCTGATATGATGTTTGCAACAAGTTTACTGTCTAGGTTCATGAATTAGCCCAAGGAAACACATTTTAAAGCTACAAAAAGAGTGCTCAGGTATGTGAAAGCGAGCACCAACTTTGGAGTATGGTTTATGAGGTCAGAAAACTTTGGACTAAGGGGATTCTATGATAGTGATTGGGGTGGTTCTGTGGAAGATATGAAGAGCACTTCAGGGTATGCTTTCTTCTTGAATTATGGTGTTATCTGTTGGCTATCAAAGAAACAAGAAACTGTTGCATAATCCACAGCAGAAGCAGAATACATTTCGGCTACAACTACTATAAACCAAGCTGTTTGGTTGAGAAAAATCCTAGAAGATTTGAAGCTAAAGCAAAGACATCCTACTATAATCATGTGTGACAATCAGTCAGCTGTGGCTATGGCTAAGAATCCAGTCCATCATGGGAAAACTAAACACATAAAGATCAAGTTCCATGCAGTGAGAGAAGCTGAGCAAGAAGGGGAAGTAAAACTAGTTCACTACAACGGTGATGATCAAGTGGCTGACATCCTTACTAAGGGATTATCCAAAACTAAGTCTGAAGGCTTCAAGATCAGACTTGGTGTTTCTAGCAAAATTATCAAGGAGGAGTGTTGAAACATTGATAATTTGCTGGAAATTCAGTTAAAAGTTAGCTTGGTTTTTGAATGTGTTTTGGCACCAAGTAGCAGCTAAAGTCCTCTCTGTCTGCCGAACTTGAAGCTGTTGTAGTAGTTGATTTTAATGACATGTTTAGGTGAAATCATCTTAGATTAAGATAGTATTAGTTGTAAACTTTATTTAAAATTTAAAAGACTGAATGGTTGTTGCAGTTGGTAAAACAATATGCTTTTGTTGTATATAATGTAAGTTGCAGTGTAATAAAAGAGCAGTTCAACTCATTTTCATTTCCTCCTATATCATTCCTTAGAGTTCACTGGCTCTTAAAATCAACACTAGCCATTCTTGAGCCATTTTTATATTCAATTAGAAAACTACAACTTTCTTTTAGTAGCAATCACTTATTGTATCTCTCTGTGCTATTGCTGATAGGAAAATTAATAGCAGCTTTGCATCCTTTTGTAATACAAAAGGTGTGATATAACAAGTATACTACTACAGAGAGCTGAAAGGAATGGATATAATGCTATTGTCCTTACTGCTGATGCTCCAAGACTTGGTCGAAGGGAGGTAGACATAAAGAACAAGTAATACATTGTGTCCTCAAAGTTCTTACATTTGATTGCTTTCATTTGTAGTATGCAAATGTTAGTTTCTATTACCTTAAAAATTTCTGCAGAATGATTACATCACCATGAGAGAATTTGTAAGGTCTCTTGAATACCAAAATTGTTTCTATAAGTGGACTGTTCCTTCATTGTTGTTTTTGACATTTGAGCTAATCTCTTGCACTTTTGTTTTACCGTTTGTTTAATATGATTACGTCAATTTAATGGGCTTAAACTTATGCAGGATACTGGTTCAACTTTAGAAGCTTTTGTCAATGACAAAATGGATGCTTCTTTATGTTGGAATGTATAAACTGGTCAAGAATTTCGTTTGTTTTTCGATATTCTTCTTCAGTTTATATTTTCTTAGTAATAGTTAGTGGTTTTTGCAGGACATAGGATGGTTAAGATCCATTACAAGCTTGCCAATTCTGATCAAGGGGGTATTCACTCCTGAAGATGGTAAGCTTCAAGCTTTATCTGATTATAGTATTTTCTCTAACTTCATAGCATGAGACTCCAAGCCAAAAGTTCATTTATCTAGTGATATATAGCTAGCTTGGATTAGAGATTGGAACTAGATAGAGCAGAATAAGTAATTCACTAAGATTCTGCTTTGTCACAGATTTCTAATTTTCCATATTAGTCTTGATCCTTATAAGCATTTGAAAAAGATTGTTTAAACTTATATCCTATCATTTTCCAGCTATAAAAGCTGTGCAAGTAGGTGTTTCAGGGATTATTGTTTCCAATCATGGAGGCGGACATCTAGACTATACTTCTGCAAAAAATTTTGTTCTCGAAAAGGTGACTATTAGCTTCAGATACTACCATTAGCGCTTCCATTCAATAACTTTTGGTCCCATGAAAAATATGATGCACATGATTTTGTTTGATCAATCAAATATATATTTGTAATTGCCATATATTAGTAAAGAAACAATTGCAATACAGTTTCTACTTGTGTTACTATGAGCTTGTAGGTAGTTCATGTTGTTAAAAGGAAAATACCTATCCTAATGGATGTTTTCAAGGCCTTGTGATGAAGTCATGATGCTTTGCTAGAAATACAATGTTCAAGGGCTGAAGTTTGAAGTTATTTTTTGGCTCCAAGGAAGAGAATTGTGTTGTGTTGTGTTGGAAGCAGTAGTTTAAGGGCAGCTGGATGACATTTTGTGTTATGATGTATTTAGGTAGATGCAACTGAATATGAGCTTTATGTCTCTTAATTGTAATACATTAGTTCAATTTGTGTGGTTTAGTTTTAATCTTGTAAAAGGTTCATTGATGTAGTGGTTGTAACAGTGGGCTACTAAGTATTATATTATGTATTTGGTTTGCTTAATGAAAGATGTATGCTGCTTGCGCTCTTCAGTTTTTCTTTCTTTGCATAATCTGAAATTCAAAACCAACAAAATAGTACTAGAGCCATCTCACCAGACCTCCAGATAAACTCACAAAAACTGAAGTCAAATCTTCATCAACCTCCAGCCTCCTTAAAGAGCAACCCTGTCCCAAGTTATAACCTACGTTTATGGCAGCTAGTTAGCCTCCCTTTCACCACTTGTCTTCAATGGTGAGCAATACCATATTTGGGTTGCTAGAATGAAGGCCTATCTAAGAGGGCAGGGGCTCTAGCAGTATGTTGAGGAAGAGAAACAACCTCCATAGCTGGGTCCAAATCCCATTCTGAATCAAATGAGGTTGTACGAAGAAGAAATGTCAAAGGCACCAAGGGCTCTATCTCACATACATTCGGCTGTTAAAGACCTTGTGTTTACAAGGATAATGGCATGTAAAACAGCAAAAGAAGCATGGGATAAGCTTAGAGAGGAGTTCATGGGAAGTGATACAACAAGAAATATGTAAGTGATGAATTTGAGATGTTGAGAAAGTAAAAGATTATGTGGATGGACGTATGAGTGTGGTTAATAAGGTCAGGTTTCTTGGAGTTGAAATAAGTGATAAGATGATTGTTGAGAAAGTGCTAGTGAGCTTGCTCGAGAGGTTTGAATCAAGATTTCCTCTTTAAAGGATTCCAAGGACTTATCACAAATCACCCTTACTGAGTTAGTCCATGCATTGAAAGCTCAAGAAAAAAAGAGATTAATGAGGCAGGAGGATGCTAATGAGGTTCTATGATGGCAACTTAAAAAGAAGGAAGGTGTAGGGGAATAATAGAAGGTATGTCGGAGACAAGAAAGGGAAAGAAAAAACCAGTGGTCAGTGGGGAAAATCAAGTGGAATAAGGGGCTATCCACCATTTCCTTACTACAAGAAGAAGAGTCACTTAGAGAATAGGTGCCGGTTTAAGCCTAGAATCCAATGTAGGGCCTACAAACAATTTGGCCACATTGAGAAGGTGTGCAGGGATGAAGGTGTGCAGGGACAAAGGTACACAACACCACATTAAGCTTAAGCTAAATAAGATCAACAGTAAGACAATGAGTCTGAACAATTGTTTGTAGCTTCTGTTACACAGCTCAGGCCAACAGTGAAGTGTGGCTGATAGATAGTGGCTGCACCAACCACATGGTAGCCGACTTGCACAATTTCATCAGGCTGGATAAGACTTACTGCTCTAGAGTCAAAATTGGGAATGGAGAATATGTGGAGGCCAAAGGAATTGGTGATGTTGTTGTCTTAACACAATTAGGTACTAAAGTTATTTCAAGTGTTTTTTATGTACATGAAATTACTCAAAACTTATTAAGTGTGGGACAAATGCTAGAAAAGAATTATTCTTCGCATTTTCAAAACCAATCATGTGTCATATTAGATAGTGAGGGAAATGAGTTGATGAATGTGAGGATGCTGTGAAAGAGCTTCTCGGTAGAGTGGAAAAAATCAAAAAACTATGCACTGACCAGTAGGTCTTAAGAGTCTGAATTTTGGCACAACAGACTTGGCCATTTCCACTACTTAGGTCTCAAAGAACTCAAGAGTAGAGACATGGTCCTAGACTTACTTGAAATAGAAGAGAAGGAGAACCTTTACACAGCCTACCAACTTGGCAAACTCAGCAAGCCATCCTTTCCATCAGATAAGGCCTAGAGAGCCAGTGATAAACTGCAACAAATCCACACTGATGTGTGTGGTCCTATGAAGATTGAATCCTTGAATGAAAGTAGGTACTTTGTGCTATTTATTGATGATTTCTCTCGGATGGCCTAGGTATATTTCTCGAAGCAGAAAAGTGAAGTAGCTGCTATATTTAGAAAATTCAAGCTGCTGGTGGAGAATCAAGCTAGGGCAATGATCAAAGCCATAAGAAGTGACAATGGGACATAATATACATCAAGTGAATTCAATTCAATTTGCCAAGAAGCTGGAATTTTGCATCAGTTTACTTCTCCTCACACCCCACAGTAGAATGGGGTCAGTGAAAGGAGAAACAAAACCATCATGGAGATGGCAAGATGTATAATAGTAGAGAAGAAGCTCCCTAAAACGCTCTAGGTTGAAGCTGCCAATACAGGAGTTTATCTCCTAAACAGACTGCTAACTAAAGCAGTTAAGAACCAAACTCCAATTGAAGCCTGGAATGGAATTAGACCAGTAGTAGGTAACCTAAGGATATTTGGGAGTATATGTTATGTCATGGTTCCAGCAAGCAAAAGAACCAAGTTAGATGACAAAGTTGAGGTAGGTATCTTCATAGGATACAACAACTAGTCCAAAGGTTACAGAGTTTACATGCATGAGTCTAAGAAAATTGTGATTACAATGGATGTAAAGGTGGATAAAACTCCAGTTTGGAACTAGGAAGAGAAGAGAATAGATGAGGAAATTAAGCCAAGGCAAGAAGAGACAATAGAGGAACTGATTCATGAGGCAGATTTTGATGAAGAGGAAGAACCTTCAGTGAGAGGGACTAGATCCTTAGCTTAAGTGTATGAAAGATGTAATTTGACTATGGTTGAACCTTGAAATTACAATGAAGCTGCAAATTCAGAAGTGTGGAAAGTTGCAATGCAGTAGGAGCTTTCAATGATAGATTACTTGGAAACTTGTTGATAGATCAGAAAAAAGAAAGGTGATCCAGGTGAAATGGATTTATAAGATGAAAGTTAACCTTGATGGATTAGTCCATAAACATAAGGCAAGACTTGTGGTTAAAGGTTTTGCACAACAACAAAGGGTTGATTTTTCTAATACTTTTGCTTCTATAGCCAGGCATGACACCATTAGATTGTTACTTGTACTTGCAGCTTAGTTTGATTAGAAAATTTTCCAATTGGATGTTAAATCAACATTCTTGAATGGTTGGATTACATAGGAGATTTATATGGAGCAGCCAGAAGGCTATAAGGTTAAAGGATAAAAGAACCATGTGTATCTACAGAGAAACGCTTTGTATGGCATAAAGCAGGCTCCTAGAGCTTGGTATAGCTGGATAAATGACCACTTATGCAACCTAGGATACACTAGGAATCTTAATGAACACACACTCTATGTTAGGAAAACTGAAAATGGCTTGATTGTGGTCTCTTTGTATGTTGATGACTTGCTGATTACGAGAAGCAATTCTGAAGAATTGAATTAGTTCAAAACCGCACTGCAAAATGAATTTGAAATGACAGACTTGGGGCAGATGACTTACTTTCTCGGTATGGAAATAAGTCAGTCTGCAAATGGAATTTTTGTGTGCCAACAGAGGTATTCAACTAAGATACTCAAGAAATTTGGCATGGAAAGTTGTAAACCAGTGGTTCCTAACCTAAAGCTAAGTAAAGAGGATGGTGCAGAGAGAGTGGATGAAGGGCAATATAGAAGTCTGGTTGGCTGCCTGCTGTACCTTATAGCCACTAGGCCTGATCTCATGTTTACTGCAAGCTATCTTTCTAGGTACATGAGCAACCCAAGTGAGTTGCATTTTAAAGCAGCCAAGGGAGTCTTGAGGTACGTGAAGGAAGCACCATGTTAGGCATTTGGTTTAAGAAATCAAAAAACTTGAAGCTCTTAGGGTATACTAATAATGACTGGGGTGGTTCCCTGGATGACTTGAAGAGCACCTTTGGTTATTTGTTTTACATAAACACAGGTGCAGTTTGTTGGTTGTCAAAGAAGGAAGAGATTGTGGCTCAGTCCATAACAGAAGTAAAGTACATCTCTACAATTGCAACCATGAACCAAGCTGTATGGCTAATGAAAATTTTGAATGATTTGAAGCAAATTCAAGGAAGTCCAACGCTGATTTTGTGTGGTAATTAGTCTGCTATAGCCATGGCCAAAAATCATATACTCCACGGCAGAGCCAAGCGCATTAAGATCAAGTATCATGCCGTGAGGAAGCTAAACAATGTGGGGCAGTCAGTTTGGTGCATTGCAAAAGAGAAAATCAAATTGCAGACATTATGACAAAAGCCTTGTCCAAAGCCAAGTTTGAAGATTTAAGGCTAAAACTTGGTGTTTCTAGCAAAAGCATGAAGGAGGAGTGATGAAGTCATGATGCTTTGTTGGAAATACAATGTTCAAGGGCTGAAGTTTGAAGTTATTTTTTGGCGCCAAGGAAGAGAAATGTGCTGTACTATGCTGGAAGCAGTAGTTTAGGGGTAGCTGGATGACATTTGTGTTATGGTGTATTTAGGTAGATACAGCCGAATATGAGGCTTTATGTCTCTTAATTGTAATACATTTGTTCAAGTTGTGTGGTTTAGTTTTAATCTTGTAAAAGGTTCATTGATATAGTGGTTGTAACAGTAGGCTGCTATGTATTATATTATGTGTTTGGTTTGCTTAATGAAAGATGTATGCTGCTTGCACTCTTCAGTTTTTCTTTCTTTGCATAATCCGACATTCAAAACCAACACCTTGGCTCTCGGTGCAAAAGTTGTTCTTGTAATTCTCCTTCTTAAGTTAATAGATGATGCCAAGATTTTAAATCACAGAAATAATCCTTATGATTCTTGAACTACTTTGCTCTTGAAATTTTGATGCTACTACTTTGGTACGGTATGTGATTCATGTTACTGCAGATTAGAAAGCCAGTTACCCATGGCCTAGCTGCTAAGGGGGATTCCAGAGAGAGACGTGTCATTGAAATGTTGAAGGATGAGTTTGAATTTACCATGGCCCTTTCAAGTTGTCCCAGAGTGAAACATATCACTAGGAACCATGTCAGACTAGAGTCTGATAGTTTCCACTCCAAGTCCTGTTAGAACTAGGATAGTGACTACCAACTTCAAGGCGTGTATCAATGCTGCTTTCCTAAAGAAAATTTCGCCCCTTTATAGTGCAAATAGGAGCAGTAAATTTCTTTAGGATAAAATGAAGAACTTGCTTGTGTTATGCATAAAACAAAAGCAGACTTGAGAGAGTTTTGGTTATACTAGAATTATTTGTTGTATACTTTTACAAAAAAATTTGCTTCTTATACAGGATTGTTGGTACCTTTTAAAGAGAATGTACCTTTTAAAAAACCCTTTGAGATACGGGCACAACCTTTTGAAGGTATATGATCTCTTAAAGGTACATGACCTTTTAGAGGTACATAACCTTTTGAAGATACATGACCTTTTAATAATAGACATATTCAATTAGGAAAAATGTCTCACAATCCCCTGCCATTTTTTCTAATTTGATAATACATACTAGATCCAACAACAATTCTATAAGTAATATGCATAAATAATGGTATTTTGCAACTTGAACCATTAAATGGTGAAAGTTTATTACAACAAATCTGAATAATATGGTAGACAAGCTTTGAACCACACATTTTTTTGACAAGTTGTATAAAAGTTCACACATATCACTTTGATACCAAAACATCTCAATCGTGGTTGACACGTAAAAGGCCATGTGTCCATATCATTTGTGAGAGATTTTAGATCCAAGTCTTTAAGCTCTTAGAAGTGGCACCACTTCACTCTCATATAGGTAGACTCTATCAAAAGTGTCCCCGCTATTTTAGCACTTCGATGAAAAACTATCAATAGGTCTATCGAGAGTAAATAATCAACCTTCCTTTTAAGACTACAAGAACCAAGTGCTATTTTTTGCTTTGGGGTGTTAGAGAAAATTTATAGTACTTCTAACCACTCTAATAATGTACTTTGACTCGTTGAACTCAAGACTTGACATTGTATCAAGCGTTAAGTTGAGTTTCCACTATTGGTGATTATATTCAATAGGCTTGAGACCTATCCCCTTTGATGTTTTATTTATCAACTCTCTTGCTAATCCCTTTGTTAAAGGATCGACTAGATTCAGACTTGATTTGACATAGTTAATTGTGATTACTCCATTTGAGATTAAATCTTTTACATAACTATGTCTAAGTCTAAGGTGTCTTGACTTTCCATTATATACATGTTTATAAGCTCTTGACAAAGTAGCTTCACTATCACAATGTATATAAATTGGTGCTATTGGTTTTGGCCACAATGGTACCTCAAATAACAAATCTTGTATCCATTCTGCTTCTTTGCTTGTAGAAGCTAGTGCTACAAATTTAGCAGCCATGGTGAAGTCAGTTATCCATGTTTGTCTCTTTGAACCCAAGAAATTGCACTACCTCAAGCATAAAAATCCACCCAGTTGTTGAGGCATGATCCTCTTTGTCAGTAATCCAACTTGCATCAGAGTACCTTCCAAAACAGAAGGATATCCTCCATAGTTTATGCCATAGTTTATTGTTTTCTTTAGGTACCTTCTTATTCTTTTAATACCATGCCAGTGTAAATTACATGGATTACTGATGTACGTACTTAGCTTTCCTACATCAAAGGCTATATCTAGCCTAGTGCAAGTCATTGCATACGTTAGACTTCCTATCACTTTAGCAAACTCCAGTTGTGACACTGGATTTCTAACATTTTTCATAAATTTCATGTTAGGATCAAACAGTGTAGAGGCTGGAACCTTTTCAATGTAGTGAGATTGAGAAAGAGCAATAGTTTCTTTATCTCTTACAATTTTGATTCCTAAGATGACATCAGCCTCACCCATGTCTTTCATTGCAAAATTTTTGGACATAAACTATTTTGTTATTTCCATATGTTCCAAAAATTAACATGTCATCCATTTTATGTTTGAGACCTCTTTTGAAATCTCTCCATGATGGAGATAATTTATCAATTATTGAAGAGACAATGATGGTTTCATCCATATGCATTTTGAAATGATTCAGAATTCTTTCAATTTCATGAAGTTGTTCCATAACAGGTTATTATCTACCATTTTATAGGAACTAAAATGAGAGACAAGAAATTTCTTACTTGTAGCATTCTCTTGCATGTACTTTGTCTCTAGTTTCTCCTACAATTCTCTTGCAATAGACACTCCTTGATAAATGTCAAATAGTGCATCTGACATTGCATTCATCATGTGTCCCCTGCAGATTTCATCATCATCGTGTTCAAATTTCTGCCGCTTCCTTGTTTTAGCAATGGTTTCATTCTCCGTTTCCTTAGGTTTTGGAATGTTCAGCACATAAGCAACTTGCAAAGACACCAAAAGAAAATGAATCCTTCTCTGCCATCAAATGAAATTTCCACCGCCGAATGAAATCAATAGCCATCTCCCTCAAGGTATGAAGTGCAGCCATCTTGTTGCAAGTAGAAGGAACTGAAAATTTTCCTTTAGTTTGTTAGAACCAGGATAGTGATTACCAACTTCAAGGTGTGTATCAATGCCACTTTCCAAAAGGAAATTTTGCCTCTTTATAGTGCAAATAGGATTAGTGAATTTCTTTAGAATACAATGAAGAACCTGCTTGTATTATGCACAAAACAGAAATAGACTTAAGAGAGTTTTGGTTATACTAGAATTATTTGATGTGTACTTTTACAGAAAATTTTACTTCTTATATAGGATTGTTGGTACCTTTTAAAGAGAATGTATCTTTTAGAAAACCCTTTGAGATATAGGCACAATCTTTTGAAGGTACATGATCTTTTGGAGGCCAGTACATGACCTTTTAGAGGTACATGACCTTTTAATAAGGAAAAATGTCTCACAAGTCCAAGCTCTAACACCATTTTATGATCACTGATTTTATTATCATCTTATTGTATGTAAGCATCAAAACAGTCATCAAAACTGTAATGAAATTTGAAGTTAATGGAACCCATATATTGAACTCGTGTTGTGTAGTCATTCAACCACTGCTACATATTTATTGTATTTCAGGTGAAGCAAGCTCAGCTGGTAAATTTTACATGGATGACTGAAATATGAAGATCAATAAACGCCTTGTTCCTGCAGCCAAAGAAATTGTTGAATTTTAACATTTTTTTTATAAGGCGAATCTTGACGGTAAGTTTAAGAAAGAAATACATAAATTCAAAGGTATTGAGATAAATGATAATGGGATAGACTCCAAACATCTTCCAAAAGATTTTTCTGGAATTTTTTTGAAGGTAAGTTTCATCAAATAAAGGATGAGAACTCAAAGTAAGCTATTAGCAAGCAGTGGCGGATCCATGAATTTCACTCGATGGGGGCAAAAAATAAACAAAAAAAATTAAAACCAATCATATTCATACCTTTTTTTTTTTCATTATGATGAGCTTCAACAAAAAGTTACAAAATACAAATAAATATCTTCAAAAAACACAATTTTTGTAAAAATAAAACAATTTTTCTACAATTGTCCTCGACGAGTTTTTATATTCTGAAAACGTTGGATAATTATCTCATCATCAACTGTATCAAATACATCTTTCTCAGTATAGGTGACCAAATAATCATTCATCCATTGATTTCCCATTCGATTGCATAACCAACTTTTCAAAATATTCATTGCAAAAAAAGTCATTTCAACGACCACAGTCACAACTAGTAAAACCAATGCAAATTTCACAAACTTATACACCAACGGATACAAAATGTCTTTTTTAAACTGAACTAAAATCTTAGCCAAATCACAAATTCCATACAAAATGTTTTTTTTAAACTGAACTAAAATTTTAGCCAAATCATAAATTCCTTCTAACTCAACAAAATTCATCACAAGAACGTCTGTCAATAACATAAGTCCTAGTATGGTTCTCAAGTACCATCAACTCAAGTGCAGAAAAATCAGTTGGATAAAACTGGGCAAAACGGATCAACTTATGCTTGTCAAAAGCAGAGATTGAAATACTTGGATCTAAATATGTCATACAAAGAAGAAGCTTAGTACTAACTTTCGTGAAACGAGTGTTAAGTTCTTCAAGTTGCATATCTATCACTATATAAAACAATTCAACTCGATGGTAATGCCAATTTTTCATGTGTTCAACTCTTCGTCATGGCCACCTTCGAATTGCAAACATATCATCCATATTCAAAATGGCAATATCATGTTTTTGGCAAAATGAAGAAATTTCACTCAACAAATATTTTCATCCTTCATCTCTCAACAATTGTAACCGTTGTTTTGGAGACTTCGACTAGGGCCATAGGATTTACAATGTCTTGATCTTTTCTCAGCAATGCTTGTGACAACTCATTAGTAATTGCCAATATACTTTTCATCATATGCAAGCTAAACGCAAAATCAAAGGAATAGATTACATCTAATAGATTTAGGGGTGAAATCGAATCAAGTCGAGTATTTGGTAAATCGAACTCAACTCGATCTCTATAGTACCGAGTTCGAGTTCGAGTTCAAGCCTGATCGAACCTAAGAAATCAAGTTCAAACTCGAACTCGGTACTTGAAATTGGAAATCGAGTTCAAATTCAATTTTGTATAATCGAACTTTTTTCGAGTTTTAGTCGAGTTTTATTCGAGTTCTAATTGAGTTTAAGTTCGAACTCGATTTCAAGCTCATCTAACAGGGGTAGATTTGCAAATTTTATAACTTTTAAACTACATAAGACCCCTATTACTTTAAAAACTGTCAATTTAACCATCGAGCTTGGAAATACTCGCGAATATATTGAGTCGAGTTTTACTCGATTAACTACTCGAACTCGACTCGACTAATGTGGAGTCGAGTTCAAGCCAACATCAAGTATAGTTTGAGTGGCTCGACTTGATTTTCACCCCTAAATAGATTACATGTTTCACCCCTTTGTTCAGGATTTAAACCATTACGTGCAAACCCAATAGCTCATATTCCTTTCATTTTCACTCCCAATAAAATTTTTAAAAACTAATAGATTCCCTTGCATAAAAATAAAAATCACAAAGAATATGTAATAAGTATATTAAAATTAAATACGAAGTTTTATGAAAACAAAATCCAAACTTACCGTGGGGGCCGTGGTCAAAATCTCAAAGATTTAGAAGGATAAAATTTAAATAAATAGAAACAGAAATAGAAAATCTGAAATTTTTTAAAAATTGAGTGGGGGCCGTGGTCCCCACTCGTCATTTTCATTAAATCCGCCCCTGTTAGCAAGTGAATATATAATCAAATTCTTCTAGATACACTGTATTTGAAATTATACATGACAAAAGGAATAATATTTAATTTGAATGAAATTGAAGGAGATTTTATTATTTCATTATACGTGAAAAAAGTAATAATATTTAATTTGAATGAAATTGAAAGAGATTTTATAATTTCCTAATAGATATGACATGATCTAATGCCATGATAAAATAATTTTATCCATTATTAATAAAAATTTTGGACAGTAATACCCCCATTTTAAAATAAATTTATATTAATATTTTATTTCAATTTTACCCTTATTTAATTAAAATTTTAGACAATAATATCTTTATATTTAAAACAATTTACAGACCACCACTGTCACCCAGCCACCACCGTCGACAACGGGCCAACCACCACGGACCGCCACCAAAAAGTTGCTGGAGTTCCTAAAAAAGAACGAGATTCGATGGGAGGCTCCAGGAGGCTTCGATATGGTCTTTTCCGGCCATATTGATGGCTGAAAACGGCCATATTAGGCCAGATCTGGCCGATTAGATCGATAGGCGGCCATTAGCTTGCCGGATCCGGGCGAGATACAGTGGGTGACGGCTACGGACATGGCCGTTAACGGCCTATCTATTTTGGCCGGAATAGATCGGCCATATCGGAGCCTCTTGGTCACGGCAAGCTATTGACGGGTACTTTTGGAGACTTCCGAGAGTGGTTTGCGGTGGCGGCAGGAGGTGGGGGTGATTTCGTAATAAATTAAAGTTTTATATAAGCGGGGTGTTTTAACTAAATTTGAAATATTAGGGGTTAAAAGAAATTATTTTAAAAATTAATAATAAAAATAATATTATATTAATATTTGAAAATGGGATAATTTAGTAATTTAAATAACATACCCACCAATTTATTTCCCATAACCAAACATATTAATATAACATACCTACCAACTAACCAAACGCATTTTCCTAAAGATTTTTAATAATCTTTGAAGGTAATCTATCTTTTTAGTAGTTCAATATTTTCAGTAAGCTAACATTCCTGAATCAAACGCCCCGAACAAAGGAAATTAACAAACCTGATAAGGAATTACAAGATAGTTTCATTCATTTTTCTTCCACTTCTAATTGTATTGAAATTCACTTATTTTTAAAAAAATATTTCTTTATTAGAAATGTTGTCTTCTTTGACAAAAGTGGGGCTGATGCCTTGTCAACATCATAGTTATCAAGTAAATGCACATGCAACAACAGGACAATTTGATGACACAAACTTGTCACAAGTGATAAGATAAAACAATAGTAAGAAACTCTTTTGTGGGGCACTCATGAAAGTAACAAAACAACTTTTCCTTCGTATGCTTCTTGATCTTCATTTGCCTTTGTAACTATCTGTCAAACAACCCTTTGACTCGTTTACTTCACAAACTTCATTTGATGTAATCTTTTTCCATTCAGGTACACTTCTCTACACAATTCTATAACATGGGTATTTTATGAAATGGGCATGTTTTGATTTTGATGACCTTGTATGTTAAAGGAGACAGAAGGGTTAGTTTGTAAGATTTTTGATGACATGGGCATGTTTTAACTGCTTGGTAGAACTTTATAGCAATCATGAATTTATGTTGTATTGTGTCCTCTTTATATGATGAACCTGTGAATTTCTCAGGCACATGATATCCAAAAGTTGATTTAAGTTTACAGAAATCTTTAGCAGAACTTCTTGCATATGATAATTAGTCACTTCAAACCTTGATTAATGTCCATGTTTCCAGGTGAAATGGCGGCTGAACCTGTTAATGTGAATGAATTTCAAGAATTAGCCAGGCTAACCCTTCCAAAAATGTATTATGATTTCTACTCTGGAGGAGCAGAGGATCAGCAAACACTGAAGGAGAATGTGGAAGCGTTTAGTAGGATCACGTAATATTCAAATTAATAAATGAGTAATTTAAGAGATGAATACAAGATTTCAACAATCTATGTTATTGATTTCCCAGGTTTCGGCCTAGGGTTCTTGTCGATGTGAGCAGAATAGATACTTCAACTTCAATACTAAGTTACAATATTTCGGCTCCTATTATCATTGCTCCAACAGCTATACATCAAATGGCACACCCTGAAGGTTTGATTCCAAATAGCTATTTTTTAAGTAAAGTTCAAATTCATATGACTCAGCTGTTTGTATGTGTTCAGGAGAGGTTGCCACAGCCAGAGCGGCAGCTGCTTGTAACACCATAATGGTATATTTTTAATACATATTGAACTTATATGCTTACTTTAGGTCCTTGTGTATTGAGACCCCTCCAATTTTGTGGATCATTCCAGGTTTTATCTTACTCATCTAGCTGCACTATAGAGGAGGTTGCTGCCAGCTGCAATGCTGTTCGCTTCTATCAGTTATATGTACTTTCACCATTTTGAGCTCTTTTGACTTTGAAGCAAAATGAAAATTTCTTTTGTACCAGCAACCTTTTTGTGTGTCTTGTGTTATCATTGATAAGAAATTAATTGCAGTTTGGCATCCTTTCTTTCAATAGGTATACAAGAGGCGAGATATAACGCGTACGCTAGTAAATAGAGCTGAAAGGAATGGATTTAAGGCTATTGTCCTAACTGCTGATACTCCAAGACTTGGTCGAAGGGAGAAAGACATAAAGAACAAGTGAATAATCATCTCTTTTCTCTTTATTCTGTCTCTAAACACTATTCGTTTGATTACTTTAATTTACAGTACTGCAGTGTGTTATCCATTGTAGTTAGTATATAAATGTTAGTTCCATTATCCTCTCATTTTGGCACAGTGAAATATATCTTCTGAATATCATATGTAAACTTTTGCAGAATGATTGTACCACCCCTGAAAAATTTGGAAGGCCTCTTAACAGCCAAAGTTGTCTCTGTAAGCCGAAACATTCTCTGCAATTTTCATTTTTCTCAACATTTTAAGCTCATATCCTGCATTCAACTATGCCATAGACTTCTGGTTTTGCTCTCTGTTCTCATCCGAGAAACAACACTTCTACCCTTTAGTAGTCAAAATCATTATATTAATTTAGTTGATTTGGACTTTTCCAGGATGCAGGCTCAAATTTAGAAGCTTTTGCCAATGAGACCATGGATGCTTCTTTATGTTGGGAGGTATAAAACAATAAACTGTTCGTTTACCTTTTGATATGCATCTAGTACATCTTACTAGCCAGTGGTTTCTGCAGGATATAGGATGGTTAAGATCTATAACAAACTTGCCAATTTTAATCAAGGGGATACTCACTCGTGAAGATGGTAAGCTCAAAGCTCCATTGGCTAATCTTCTTATCTATTCATTTATGTTTTGGTAAATTCATTAAGATTATGCTTTATTACATGCTTTATAATTAAGGGACATATTAGTCTCGACTCTTACAAGCATTTGAATAGGCTTGTTTAATATATAGTTGATATTCTATCATTTGCAGCGAAAAAGGCCGTGCAAGCAGGTGCTGCTGGGATTATTGTCTCCAATCATGGAGCTCGTCAGCTAGATTATTCTCCTGCTACGATTTCTGCACTTGAAGAGGTGAGTTTTATATTTACACTACCATTAGGACTTCAAGTTATTTTCAAGTTCTCATGAAACTAGAAGGGATGTGAAAACTTTAGCAAGGCTGTGAAGGGACTCTAAACTGATAAATACAGATACTACACTTGATTTCAGCTGAGGGCTGAATAAGCCTACTGACGATTACATGGATACCATATTAGTTAATAGCAATAACTTAGATATTAATACATTAAAAAAAAAAAAATTGAAAAATAGAAAATGTTTGAGGTGTATGCAACCAAATGTTAAACACATTTAGCGGTTTCTGACATGTAGCCTTCTGTAAGCTTGTAAAGTTATGCACTTGCAATCATATAATTGTCAACTTCTACTGAATGCTATTATTAGCAAGGAAAATAATCAAATATGGTTTGATATTTGTGGTACCCTGAATTTGCAGGTAGTTAATGCTGTTGAAGGGAAAATTCCAGTTCTTATGGATGGAGGGGTGCGGCGAGGTACAGATGTTTTCAAGGCCTTGGCCCTCGGTGCAAAAGCTGTACTTGTAATTCTCCTCACTCTCTAGTTGTTTCCAAAATCTGGAAAACATACAAATGCCTATAATTCTTCAACTGTTTCTCTTAAAACTCTGTTGTTACTACTTTGATATAACTGCAGGTTGGAAGGCCTGTAATTTATGGCCTGGCTGCTAAGGGGGAGCATGGGGTGAGACGAGTCATCGAAATGCTGAAGGATGAGTTTGAACTTGCCATGGCCCTTTCTGGTTGTCCTAGTTTGAAACATATCACCAGAAACCATATCAGAACAGAGCGTGATAGGCTTCACTCAATGCTCTAATATTATGTTCTCAAGGGGATATCTTGTACATGGATGGATGGATTGCATTGCCAACAGTCATTCAGAATTTCGGATTCTTGAGGGTCATTTGTAATGATCAATTAATTTTATCCTTCATATTGTATAATGAATCCCATATTAGTTGTACTACCGATTCAACAGTTTCGATTCATCTCATTGTGAGTGAGAATCATATCTGGTAAAGAAATTTGAAAGTCAATTGGGACCTTATGTTGAAGTTGTTTATATTCATCATATGGAACACAATGGAGATCACATAAGCATTGCTTAACGAAGAAAACCTAACTGAAGTTACTCAGAAATTGTTACATGAGTCATTGTATTTCAGACAAACCCAGATCAGTTTGCTAAAGTACGCAATTAAAAAGGTAACGACAGCTCTAGTGCTTCAAGCTTCTGCATGCACCATCAAAAACAGAAACAAAAGAAGCAATAAAATCCCAGCTCCTTAATCAAAATAAAAGCTACCACCTCCTCTAACAACAATTTTGGCTTTGTGCACTAACCATTTCTGGCTTTTCTTGTGCACGAAAAGGCCTCCAATCAAGTACAAATCCTTCATAGTATCTTCCATATCCACTGGCTTTTGCACACTCCCTAACTTCCCAGAATTCTCAATTTCCTCTTTAAGAATTCATTATCCCACAATTCTCTGGCGTCCCAGCACAAATGTTGAATAGACTATGATATGTTCAAAGTCATAATCAGTAACTTGTCAAACCCAAAAATTCCAAACTCAATCGCCCAATGACCCTAATCCCTTCACCATCATAATCCTATCTTTTAGCGAGTAGAAACTAAACAAATCCCACACCCCGGGGTCGCCAGGCCGGCAGCCTCACTTATTGTCAAACCAATGATGAAACCCATGTTGTCGCCCCCTCTACTTGATATCCAACTGCCAAAGAAACTAAAGCGACCACGTTGAAGTCGGATTCTTTACACAACACGATTTATCGCGGAAGTCAGATATTTGATGGTGGTGTGTCATTAACTAACGCCTTTATCTGACCGTTATAAACGACCGTTTATTAGACTTGGCAAATAACGTCTGTCAAGTGTTCCGTTAATAAACACTCGTTAAATACACCGTTAGTAGATGTCAGTTAGACACTTCGTTAATAAATGATCATTTAATACACCGTTGATAAACATCCGTTTAATATACCATTAATAAACGCCCGTCATATACTCCATTAATGAACGTCACCCTGTTAGCAAACCGTTGATAAACGGTCGTTACGTGCACCGTTACCGTTAGTGCCTGTCCGTTAAATATACCGTCAGTTAACTTCCACTACTCCAACCGTTAATTAACGTTTGTTTGTTCAACAATGAGTTCACGTCCATTGTTCTACCCTTAATTAACGTCGGTTAGTTTTGCTGTGTAATGTTTCAGTTATTGCATCCGTTAAGTAACCTCCAGTCCGTCCGTCATTTACATTACGTTTTTCATCTTCCTCAGCGAGTTTCGGTGGGTGTGAATTTTACTTCTTTTGCAGTGGAGCAGAAAGGTTCTCTTTGTTGTATGACAATGTCAAACCTTTGCTGCTGTCGCTTTGCTTCTCGAAGCTGCTGCCTCACCTCAAAGCTTCTGCGGCTTCTCTTTCCTCCTTTCCTCTCACTCCCGCCTAAAAGGAACGGATTAAGTATCACAGAACAGCCAGAGCAGCAGCTTCTTCTAAAGCCATAACGGTATTTTGTTAATATATACTGAAGTGATGTGCTTACTTTAGGCCCTTATACATTGAGACCCGTCTTTCTTTGTTTTTTGGATCAATTCTAGGTTTTATCTTACTCATCTAGCTGGACCATGGAGGTGGTTGCTGCTAGTGTTGGAGTTGGGCCTAACTCCTCACCCAAAAGGCTTTATTGAGTGGGAGGATTGCCCACTCTTATAAACCCATTGGCTTGAGTGTGCCTAGTCGATATGGTATCTCCAACACTTCCCCTCAGAGTCAAGCCCATATGGTCCACTTGCCTATGAATGGAGGTAGTTTGGTAGCCCACCGCTGGTCAATCACTCAGCTCACATGGGGCTGGCTCTGATACTACTGTTGGAGTTATACCTCTGTTGGAGTTGGGCCTAACTCCTCACCCAAAAGACCTTATTGAGTGGGAGGATTGCCTACTCTTATAAACCCATTGGCTTGAGTGTGCCTAGTCGATATGAGATCTCCAACAGCCATCTGCAACGCTGTTCACTTCTATTAATTATATGTACTTGGCCATTATTGAGCTCTGTTAATTTTGAAATAGCAAAATGCCCCTCTTGTGTCTCTTGTTCTATCATTGATAGGAAATTGATAGCAGATGGATATCTTTTCATCAAATAGGTAAATAAGAGGCGAGATTTAACGAGTACGCTAGGGCAGAGAGCTGAAAGGAATGGATATAAGGCCTAAGCCCTATTGTTCTGACTGCTGATACTCCAAGTCGAAGAGAGGCAGACACAAAGAACAAGTGAATAATTATCTCTTTTCCATTATTTCTGTCTCCAAACACTATATATTTGATTGCTTCAATTTACAGGAAGACAATTTGCTGTGGAATGCAAATAGTACACAACTGTTAGTATGCTTATCCTCTCATTTTGGAAGTTCTCCTAACAGCCAAAGTCGTCTCTGTAAGCTGAAATGTTTTCTCTTTAATAATCATTGTTTCAACGTTTCAAGTTCATTTCCTGCATTTAATTGTGCCGAGTTGTGGCTTTGCTCTCTGTTATTATCTGAGCAACAATTCTTGCTTTGGGCACTAACCATTCCTGGCTGATCTTGTGCACGAAAAGACCTCCAATCAAGTACAAATCCTTCATAGTATCTTCCATTGGCTTTTACACATTCTCTAACGTCCCAGAATTCTCCATTTCCTCTTTCAGATATTGAATTCTCCATCATACCAGAATTCTCTAACGTCCCAGCACATATGGTATTTAGACTACGATAATGTTCGAACTCATAATGGA
>CM047910.1:5661153-5730709 GCA_026229545.1 Pistacia atlantica | reverse complement strand
AACTCATAATGGACAAGTTTAATTGCCTAACCACCAAAAGTCATGGCAGCCACTCCGACCTCTTCTCCGAAATAAAAAATCAAAAGCCAAAAATTTCCAAACTCATGCCCAATAAGCCGAATCCTCTCACCATTAAAGCCATATCTTTTCATTAGAAGAAACTGAACAATCCCACATGCCATAGTCGCTAGTCTGCACCCTCACTAGCTTGTTGTCAAACCACAAATGAAATCCATGTTGTCGCGCTCTTTACTTGATATTGACCTGCCGATGAAACTAAAGCCACCACTTTCGAGCCGGATACTCGACACGGCATGATTTATCGCGGAAGTCAGATACTTGATGGCGGTTCATGGTTGTGCTTGTATCCCATTGTTTTCATTAACTTCTGAACGGTTCTTTAACAAACGCTTTTAAGTGACGAACGTTTTTATCACCGTTTGTAAACATCCGTTTCTTTTGCCATGACTGAATGTCCGTTAGTTCTGATGTCAAATAACATCGTTAAAAAAACCGTTAGTTAATGCTTTTTAATTATTCTGTTGTCTAACCCACGTTAATTTTGCCATCATATGACGTCCGTTTATGATACCATTAGTGAGAGTCGTTATTATGCCATTAACTAACGTTCATCGCTGTTAATTAACCATTAATCATGCTGTCATATAACGGCCGTTAGTTTTTCCATTGCGTAACTCCCGTTATTGTGGCCTTTACTTACGTCGCTTCTCTGTCCCATGTCCATCTTCCCGAATTTTGAATGATTTTGTGTGAAACTACTTCCCCGATTTTCAGAACAAGATTGGTCACTTTCCTATGAGTTGATCAGTTGGATTTTCCTTTCCCACTAGCAGAGCGTCAGAGGGCTGTGAATTGGATTGTTATATGATAAAGTTAAGTCTTTGCTGCTGTCGCTTTGCTTCTCTACGCTCTTGCTTCGCCTCGAAGCTTCCTCCTTTTTGTTACCTTAAATCTTCTGAAGCCAGAATGGTAAGTTGTTCATAATTGTTATGCCTGAGAACTTAGGGCTGATGTGGCATCCACTTAAGTGTGTAAGGTTAGCCCTCGGGAAGAGCCTACTGATGCGGCTGCTTCGTTTGATCATGGTGGCACCCACAGCTTGCTTCCATCAAGGTAATGGGTGCACGTCAGGCTAGTGAGGAGTTGTGATGACCCCGCGTGTCCAACCCCTACAGCAAATCACGTGAATTACTCTAAACGAAGGATTTGCACGAATCATCCCACCAACTTGCAGATTCAATGATGATTACCTCCAAGACATCCCACTATAAAATGGGAGCTCCTCTCTTATCAAAAGGATCGGCACATTTTAATCTTACAAAAATAAAAAGCTCTTTCTCTCTCTCTAGAAAAGACAGCCTTCAATACCTTGTATTATTAGTGTAAAATCAGTCGTCTAAAGCAATCTGACCCTGATCATTAATAAAAACATCAGTGGACGTAGGATTTGCTTTCCTTAGCATCCGAACCACTTTAAAACTTCCTTCTCACTGCATTTACTTTCATCTTTCAAAACCATTCATGTGTGTCTTTTGGGGGCCACCTCAACATTTCACACGTGCGTTTCGTTGGTGTCAAAATCACGCATCAACAATAATTATTGAACTGATATGTTTACTTGTATGTACATCGAAACTCCTTTTTTTTTTTTTTTTTTTTTTAAAGGAATCAATTCCAGGTTTTATTTTACTTATCTAGAGCCTGACCATGGAATGGGTTGCTGCCAGCAGCAACGCTGTTCACTTCTATCAATTATATGTATTTGGCCGTTCTTAAGCTCTTTTGATTTTGAATTAGCAAAATGCTTCTCTTGTGTCACTTATCTATTCATTTATGTTTTAGAAAATTCATTAAGATTATGCTCTGTTGCATGCTTTATAATCATGGGAATATTAGTGTTGACTGTCACAAGCATTTGAATAGGCTTTTTTATACTTAAATATCCTATCATTTGCAGCAATGAAAGCTGTGCAAGTAGGTGTTGCTGGAATTGTTGTCTCCAATTTCTCATTATGCTAAATGCATCTCAGAACTTGGTAAGGCTGTGGACTGCACTTGATTTAGTTTAAAAGGCTAGGAAAAATTAGCTTGTTCAGGATTGATTATGTGGATACCATCCTAATTAATATCTCGGGATTGGATTTTATAAATTTGAACAAGATTTACAAAACAGAAGTGTAGATCTTTGAGGCGTATACTGCATTACCCTTAACTTGCAGGTAGTTCATGTTGTTGAGCAAAAATTCCCGTTCTAATGGATGGAGGAGTGTGGCGAAAACAGATGTTTTCAAGGCCTTGGCCCTGAGAGCAAAAGCTGTACTTGTAATTCTCCTCCTTAAGTTAACAGTTGGTGCCAAGATTTTAAAATCCTAGAAACACTTATGGTTGAACTGTTATCTCCAGAAATTTTGTTGCTACTGCACATTGGAAGGCCTGTTATCTATGTTCTGGCTGCTAAGGGGGAGCGCGGCGTGAGAATGAGATGAGTAATCGAAATGCTGAAGGATGAGTTTGAGCTCACAATGGCTCTCCCTGGTTGTCCCACTATGAAACATGTCACCAGGAAACATGTAAGGGCCGAGCGTGAGAGAGTATAGTCAATGTTCTCATATTTTTTCTTTTTGTAAATGGGGAAGTAACATCTTGTATGTGGATGGATCAGACCTGAAAAATCATTGAACTGCCAAATTGTTACTACAATCAGTCTTTTGAATACTGAGTTTTCTTCTTATTGAACCTTATACTGAATTGCTCATATTAATTCATTTTATTATAGACAAATCTGGAGCAGCTGGGTGGGTAAACTGTACGGTGAAAAGGTAACAAAAGCATAACACCATGTAGTGCTTCAAGCTTCCAGCCTCACCTTGTAAGGCAGCAACAAGAAAGAGCAATAAATCCCTGTTTCTGCAGCCAGGTAACAGCCTCCACATGTCTCAACAATTAATGGTTTTGAGTAGTAACCATTTCTGGGTTTTCTTCATGCTAAAGTACCTTACAGGTTCTCACAATTTTTTTTGGCAAACCTCGGCGGTACGAGGATAATTTTATTAATTAGAAAAAAACAAGATGACGCCTAGTCAAGGGGGGACGTAGTGAGCCTTACCCTTCAAAATAGACTAAATACAACAACAAAAACAACAGAATGCATATGAATTACATAGAAAAGAAAAGAAAAGAAAAATTATATATAGAACGCGAACCTCAAGCATCACTAAATAGACTTCTCTAAAACTTAACAACTGAAGTCCTTTATTAACAGCTGAATCTCCAACTGCATTACCTTCACGATAAATGAGTGCAGTGAAAGAGCATCGAGCCACATAAGACAATAAAATCCACAAATCCTCTCCCTCAAATGCTTGTATAATATATACATCATCATCTGCTGGCTTTAATTCTTCAAGAAATCCATGACATGTTGAACTTGTTTCGCTGCATCAGTCTGAATCATAATCTGAACCTTCGTCTGATACAGGAACATTTCTTCCACTAGAGCTATATGGCATTGCAGAAAAGAAGACGCTGAGTTTATAAATAAAACAGAATGAAACTGAGTTTTGCAACTAAAATCTATCTAGAACAAGAGAAGCATGAGAAAGTACCTGTGGTCTACTGAAGTTTGAATTGTGAGTGTTTTATACTGTTCTTGTCTGTTATCTTCTAGAAGAGGGCATGAGTTGATAATCTTCCCTTCAAAAGCTTGTATGTAGCTTGGAAGTTTCTTTAACTTGGGGCAGAATTCAATTGTCAAAGAAGAAAGACATGGCATGATTTCTTTTGTCTTCTCTGAAATCCCATCATTCCACTCTTCCCATTCCTTCATTTTTTGAAATTTCAGTGTCTTCAATTTGTGGAAGACGCTATTCAATGATGATAGCGTTGTGCCATTATTTTCTATTCCCAGAAATTCATTACCTACAGTTTTCACACTCCTCATTCCTCGTATAGTGAGGGATTCAAGACATGGTAATTTCCCTAAACAAGGCAACTGCTTAAGATTCATGCAAGGCCCTAACGACATCTTTCGCAGTTTACTTAAGGACGTTATCCATGCGGACATAGTGACACCTTCGTAGTAAACTATCTCTAATCTCTCTAAACTTGGAGGTGGTTCCAAGTATTCAAGAGCTTTGAACTCACCTTCTTTATTCAACCTCTTAGTATCTTCATAATTTTTGAAGCTCAGACGCAGTCCCAGAAGGTTTCCCTTTTTTTTGAGTTCTGCCTTTCCATCTTTAAAAATATCTTTCACATTTCCAATCATCATTATACTAAGAGACCCTTGAAGGTGAGTCAAATCTTTCAGACATTCAAGGACACTTGCTTCAGCAACATGATCAGCATCACTTACAATGAATTCGCTCAATGTTCGAAGACGAGTTAATCTCTCAATTCCTTTAGGCATGTAAGTTAGTGAAGTCTCATTGTTCACTAAATGCCTTAAGTTGACTAATTTTCTGATCCCTTGCGGCAATTTTTTGAGATTGGTGCATCGACTAAGCTCTAAGGTTTGCAAGTTATATAACTCACACAATGTTTCTGGCAACTCTTTTATCTTTTTATTACCAGACAAATTAAAATACCTCAAATGCACCAACTTTTCTATTCGTTTTGGAACTCTTTCTATTAGTTTATACCAAACGTTGTCATGGTTACTCAAATCTAATGTCCTCAAACATGTCAACTTACGAAATAATTTGGGTAGAGCTACATCAATCATATGATCACCACTAGGCTCAATCACAAGGGTACGTAATTTTTTTTGCCTATAAAGGGGCCTAGGAAATGAGACCTTATTTTCAAACATTATCATTAAATGTCGAAATTTTTTATCAGAGTAACGATCTTCAGATTCAACAGAATCATGAATCTTTACAGTGGCACATTCCTGTTCAAGAGACATAGCAAAATCATGCACTATATTATGTATCTTGAACTTTATTAAATGACCATCATCATCATTTTCTGGAAAATCATAAAAAAAAGAGCGCATTTTTAAATGTTCAAAATACTTTTCTCCAATGACTTCCATATCTTCTCTTCCGACTACTTTAAGATAATTTTGAGCCATCCATAACTTGATTAATCGATCTTTCTCTATCTCATAATTTTTCGGAAAGATAGCACAATATATCAAGCATTTCCTCAACATGGAAGGCAAATTATAGTAGCTCAATGATAAAGGTAGTCTTTCTACGGATTGTTCCTTATTCAACATGCTCAAGACAATTTTCCACTCTTCAACTGTTTTCTTAAAGCACAAGAGGCCTCTTAAAATATTTACATTAATCGGCAACCCCATACACTTTTTTATGATTTCTGTACCAATTCCTTTGAATTCTTGATCTCCATCTTTAGTCTGGTTATCAATTACTGAATTTTGCTTAAGCAATAACAAACAATCATCTTCCGACAGTTTACCTAACATGAACTTTTCTTTGTTAGGCATTTCTAACATCTCTATGACATCCTCACATGTGGTTATTAAAATTACGCTTCCTTTAGAACCAGACTCAAGAGAGGTAATCATTTTTTTCCAATAACCTGATTCTTTATGATCACTTCTAATATCATCTAAGACAAGAAGAAACTTCTTTCCTTCTACAAATTGACTTATGTGATTTACCACAGTATCAAACTCAGTTAATCTTGATTTAGCCCCTCTTAGAGATTCTAGGATTTTTTTGGCAACTTTTAGCTTATCTAAAGGATGAGACACCGATACCCATATTCTTTTCTCGAATGGCATGGTTTTGACTTTGTCATCATTAAACACTCGTTGAGCGAAGATTGTCTTACCAATTCCAGTTTGCCCTTCTATAAGAATAATAGAGATGGTTGATTCTGAAGAATTTGGGCTAGTACCCTGATTCTTACAAAACCTATCTATTTTTCCTATCATTTCTTTTATCTCCTTATCTCTTCCATAAAGTTCTGGTTCTATTTTATTATCTTCCTTCTCCTGATTTCTTTCAGATACTAAATCAACAACATTTTTAGGTCTTTTTATTTCTCTGTGGCCCTGCTTCAAGTTGGAGCTATTAATAACATCTCCTAGTGTTTTGCTAAGACTTTTTATCTTGAAACCTATCTCACATCGCAGAAAAACACGTCTATAATGATGTAGATAGTAAGAGTTATTGAAGTTACATACCGGCATTCTCAGGAAAGGCTTCAAAGAACTCTGATCAGCTTCCGCGATCCGTAGTTTTCCAGCCGCTGTGCTCCACTTATCCAATGCATCTTCTACATCATACAACGTGCCTTTAAGTTTGTTGAACTCCTCGCCAACAGCATTGTCTTTTTTCATCACTACTTCGAATTCAGCGTCAGCAACGAGATCTTGAACGGCAAGGAAATTTTTGATAAATTTGAAGACTTCAACACCAGTGACAGATTGCACCCCTTCTTCTGTTTCTTGATGAAGGATTGAAGTCAATTGGTTGATGAATGTTGAACCAACCATTTCAGCCATCTCAGATATTGGTAAAGTTTTGGTAATTGCTTAGAGAAAGATGAGAAATTGGGATATCATTTGGTGTACTTATATACACTCATTTATGCTATACTTCCCATCCAAGCAAATTAAAGTTTTGCTTTGATACTAGTTAAAGAATATAAAGAATATATACTATTTGTTTCATCTCCAAGCAATTCCCACTTTTTTTTTTTTTTTTTTAATTTCAAGGATTTGATGTTATGCCCATTATTCTCCATATCTCAAAGGTTATTTTTATGGAATATGGAAGGTTTATACTGATAATTATCATTTGTTATATATATGAAATGAGTCAACATGCATATGGTCACGAAGAAATTTCCCAATCTAGAGTTACAAAATGGGCTTGAAGGTTAAGGTCCAAGCTGCTTCACGCTTGGACTTCATCACATGCAAATCATAAATCGAAAAGCATGCAAGGGATCTGATACAAAGAGTAGAAGACAAGAAAATTAGGGGAATAAACAAAAGAAAAAGAATAAAAAACTTTAAAAGATGTTAGGGGAAAAATGGGTTGATTGCTCCTGGGAACAGAAAACATATATGCAGAGAATCTCAGAATCATCATCTTTACTGCTTTATATCGTATTAGTTTCCTTTAATTTGTACGATCTTACTTTTATATAAGCTTTAGTTTATTTTCAACAAGAATTAGATGTTTTAACTCATTTTCAAGCAACAAGAAGTATGCTTTAATTGATACTCAAGCAAGATTTAAATTTTTGCAGGCTATATATGCGGCTGCCCTTTGTATATGAATAAACTATCTAGTGCTACTTGCAGAGGCAGTATCGTCCGTTAGTGTTGCTCCCAAGTAAGTATAATTTACTTCTTAATTTGTTTCTTGTTTGACTTATTTACATCATTTACTTTTCTGATATTTTGTAACACTCCGCAGTTTGATACATTGGGAAAAGAGGACAGCCATGGATATATTTTCTTCAAGCTGGTTGAGAAAAGTGTGGAAAGAATACGATGTGCGATTTACTGTTATGCTTAGCCTTGTTCTCCAAGTAGTATTAATCTTTTTGGGTAATCGCAGGAAGTACGATTACAAAGTTTGGATAAAATTTTGTGTGTGGTGTGCCTATCTAGCTGCAGACTCCGTGGCAACTGTTGCCCTCGGTGTACTCTCAAATAACCTTGGAGATTTGTCGGGTGGAGCAGCTGAAGTTTCGGATGCCACCATTCAACTAACTGCATTCTGGGCACCATTTCTCCTCCTACACTTGGGTGGCCCCGACGCCGTTACTGCTTACGCCTTAGAAGACAATGAGTTGTGGTTGAGGCACCTTCTTCAAGTAATTGTTCAAACAGGAGTGTCACTCTATGTGATGTACATGGCATGGACACGCTCCCACCTTTCATTTCTATCTCTTCTAATGTTTTTGGCAGGGCTGATCAAGTATGGAGAAAGAACATGGGCACTCAGGTCGGCAAGCAGCGAAAAACTCAGAGAGTCCTTGCTAAAGCACCAAACTGTCCGCACAGACTTTCACCAGCTTTACAGGGATTTCAAAATCAAGGTCAGTGAGGGATACATTGTGGAGAAAGAAACATGTGAAGAAATGGTTAATCAGCGACTTCAGCCTGAAGAGGAAAACCAACCTCACTTCTTAGTTCAAGCCTATGGGATAGACCTAACCAAACGTCTTTTCTTAGATTCAACATTAACTGTTAGAGAAAAAGAAGAAACCCATTCCATTTTCAAACAACTGTCTTTCAAAAATGCTTTTCAAGTAATTGAAATAGAGCTTGCATTGATCTATGATTTGATGTACACCAAGGCACCTCTTCTCTATACTCCTTGGGGTCTATGCCTGCGTCTTATCACTTTCTTTCTTACCTTTATAACCTTGCTTCTATTCATTTTCCTTGTCGAGAAGCACAGCTTCACTAAAGCTGATCTCCTCATAACATTCTTCTTGCTAGTTGTTGGTATTTCTCTCGAGATTTATGCAGCACTGATGTTAATCTTCTCTGACCGATTTTTTCTTTGGTTTAATATGCAAAAAAAAACTTGGGCCATCTTTCAAACAATAAATTCTTTACCACCTCCTAAGAATCGGAGATGGTCAAATAAACTGACACAATACAGTCTGATAAAGTTCTCTCTGAAAGAAAAACCCATGCCTTGCAGAAATCTGTTCAAGTTATTAAACATTGAATTTAAGATTGAAAAGTGGAGGTCTACGTCTCAGACACAAGTCTCGGAAGATTTAAAAAAACTGATATTCCGGTATTTCAAGAAAAAAGCTGCCCGAATGGAAGAGGAAGTTTTCGTTAAAATACTGCCTACAGCCAAAGCAGTAGCAGGAGCGTCTGAGGATCTGGAAAAAGGTGATCCAATTATCAAGGAAGACCTTGGGAAGAGAATTCTCTTCTGGCACATTGTTACAGATGTTTGGTACAACTTAGACAGAGGCGATTCGGAGACTAAGCAGGAATTTGTTGCCATTAAGGTTCATTGTAAGTTAATCAAACAAATCTCAAGATATATGCTGTATCTACTAGTTGTGCATCCTGCAATGGTATCAATTGGATTGGCTCAGACTAGCTTTCAGGACATAAGTGCTGTAGTTACGGATATAGCTTCCCCGGCAAGAGCAGGTCAGTCGAAAGGCTATAAACGAGGCCGGAAGAGGAATATTGATAAAACCGCAGCATCCAAAAGAGTGGCTGACTCATATTTTTTGGGATTGGAAGGAGTCTTAGGGGAGGCATTGGATCATATTCAGAAGATGAGACATGAAGAAAAGGTAGAGACTAGCTAGCTTTTATAATTCTTAAATACATTCATTATATTCTTTAATTAATAATCTTTCATTAATGTTATGCTTAGGATTTGGATGAGAAATGGAACAAAATTGGTTGCATTTGGCTGGAAATACTGGCTTCTGCAGCAAGTAAGTGTAAAGGGAGAGAGCATGGGCAACAGCTTAGAAGTGGTGGAGAGTTTCTAACTCATGTATGGCTTCTCATGGCACATTTTGGTTTAACCGATCACTTTCTACAGCCAAATAAACAAGAAATAGTTAGGCTCATTGCCAAATAATTAATCAACCAAGTGCCCTCAAAATATTTCTTAGTTGTTTTTACCTCATCGATCACCAGAGACCTTTCTGTAATCATCCAAATAAATTTAATTACTTACAGTTGTTGTATTAATAATTTATAATTGATTCTATGTGTTCACATCTATATCACCATTGGATAAGGTGAATTATTCGGCTACTATAAAAATAAAAATAAAAATAAAAACATATTATTTCTCTCGCACATTCATAGGATTACAATGGATTTTATGTTAAAAAGTTTAATTGACATGAGCAAGCGAAGTAAATTTTGAGCCCAAACTATTTTCCTCTTAGTCCCCATCTTCGATGTTAACTGAGGATAGAATTGTAATAAAAAAACTTAATTATTATTATTCTTCTTCCATTCTTTTACTTCAAAGTTTTATATTTGCCGTTATAAAACTAAAAGTATATTTAAATCAATCAGGATTAACAATAAAACACGAAAGTTCCTCAATAGGAATTTGTGATAAGGTGTTCTGTTTTAATGGGCAAGAAACCAAATTTCTCTTCTATTAAGATGCGATTTAGAAGTGATTACTTGATTATAAGAGCATTGATGACACGACCCATCCCGAATTTCCTCATCCCGTAGGATCCTAACGCTCCCACAAGACTTGGATGCCCGAGTCGTGCCATATAGAAAACGTGCGAAACCTGTTGGAAGACTTACTTTTCCTGAATAACATCATAGTATTAACTGATACTGAAAACTGTAGGTTGGTATCTGAAAACTGGAGGCTGATATCTGAAAACTTTAAACCAATATCCTGTTCTGAAACAGCAAACTGATACTAAAGGTTCTCATGCATGTGATTATGAAAATAATAACTCTACTAGTCATGCTCCAAACATCCAAACCATCATTCAATGAACACTCATGCTTCACAAAACAAAATCAAGTAACTAAATTTATAACTATTGTGATGATATAAAATTGAAAACTGATTTTTTTTGAAACTATGCACTGATAACTGATTTGGAATACTGTAAACTTTATCCTGATAACTGAACTTTAAATTGAATCATGCTTTTACGTCTGAAAACTCTAAGCTGATATCTTATTTCGAAATTGTGGCTAATACTGAAAGCTCTCTTAATATTTTGAAAACTCATATTGAGATTGTTGCTCATAGCTGATACTAAAAACTGAATGTGATTTTGAACATTCTAAAACTGATTATGATATTAATAACAGAAAACTCTCATCGCAACTACTACCTTGGGGAAAAATCTCGATACCTGGTGGGCATCCCACACATAGGCAGAGCTGGGAAAAACATCTCAATACCCGGCAAGATCTATCATCGCGCTGGCAGAGCTTAAAGAAAACCATCTCAATACCTAGCAGACAAGCTCAACGCCCAGGCAGAGCACTAAATATCTCAATATGCATGCACAGAGCCTAAACACCGAATATCTCAATACTTAGCGAATCCTGCATCGCATGGGCAGAGCCTGAAACTGTGGGATGACTACTTCGTAGGGTGGTTGTAGCACCACAACAATCTCATGCATGATTTCAAGTAACATGTAAGTCAAGAGCATATTACGTATGTGCTTATAAATCATACATATATGACATAATATTCAAAAATCGCATATAGGGGTGAAACTACAATTTTCTAAACATGTTTCAGAAACTGACGGTTTAACCCAGATTAAAAATTACTTCAACATCACATGATCTTAGCATATTTCCGAAACAAATAATAAGCAAATATCACTTTTAAAAGTCAAAACTCTTATAACACATTATAATTATAATTAAACCCAAGAGCAAAAATAATAATAATAATAATATATGAATATTTCCCATAAGGATAAATAATGCCAACATATGAGATTTCATGGAAAATGGGGGGTAAAATGCAGGTTTTTAAAATATACTTTCAAAACTGACAAAAAACACCCCATTTTCCCTTTTTACCGAGAAGATTATTTACCACATCATATATATATATAACCTCACATGCATAACACCATCCAAATAATCAGATCTGTAAGTTTCCAATTAAATTTTCCAGTCAAGCCAAAAAGTTTATATATATAAAATCCCAGCCACCTTTACCTGCATAATTTGGCAAAAAATGCAGTCCAGAACCATGTAATTCCAGCCTCCAATTCATGTTTTTATTCAACAAAAATGCAACCCATAAACGTATATAAAACTAGCCACCACTACATGTATAATTTCGGCCGACATAAAATTCATAAACACATGGAATCCAAGCCATCATTGCATGCATCATATAACACATAACCAAAGAAATCCCATTCAAACAATAAAATGGAAAACACAACTTACACATGCAGACATGAATTAAGCATTTGGACGCAAAGTATCTCCATGCATGTAGAATCCTTCATATCTTAGAAACAAAACTCAACAATTAACACATGCATGCTTGGAAATATTGAGAAAAAGGTTTGATTTTTGCCACTCACTCTTCTAATCCTATAATTGACTGCCTATTACAGTGCTTGGATTTCGATCTCCACCGTTCAGAATGTAGAGTTGTGTTTCATGAACAACATATCCAAAAATCAGAACGATCGGACGGCAAACGAGCTCGAGATCACGATTTGATGATACACTGTTCACAGACTCAAAAACTAATATATCCTCTCCCTTTCTTTTTGTTTTTGTTTTTCTTCTCTTCCTCTCTCACTCTATCTCTCGGCCGAACCCACTCTTTCTTCTCTTCTCCTCTTTCTTTTTTTTTTTTTTTTTTCTCTCTTCTTCTCCTCCTTCTCTCTTTCTCCTTTCCTTTCTTTCTTCTGCTCTTGTTTTCTTCTTCTTCATTTGGGCGAACTGCCCTTTTCTTTACCTTTTAAAAACAAAAACAATTTTTCTGAAATTATATTCTGCCCTTTAAAAATCTCTAAATTTAAGTTTAACCCCGCCACCTAAGCTTCTCCTACCAAAAATGTCCAGATTTTTCCCTATTGACTTTAAACCCATTAGAATTTATTTCTTTGTTTTCACCCCTTAACGCAACTTTAAAAACTGACAAAAATACCCCTTTCTTACAACAAATACCAAAAACCAATTAGAAAGAGAATTAATTAACTAAATTAGGAAATGGGGTTTTACAATTGAGGCTGTGATTCTATAAACAAATTAATCCACAATTGTAAGATAATCGATATTGATTAATTTTGTCTCATGTTTAATGTTATTTTTTATCTGTTAATATTTATTTTTATATTTGATAACTATAAATATAAAACTTTGAAGCAAATATATAGAAGAAGAAAAATATATCTTTATATTAGTAATATATCCTCATTTAAAATTTACGATGAGAGCTAAACATTCCCATTAATATGCTCGTGGAAAGAGTGCTTGTTCGACTTGCTGCTTAAGAATATTCCAATTATTATGCGAAATGTTTTGAACAAATGCTAGAGATAATCTTAGGAAATTGGTATATCAAGTTTCAATAAGTGACATGACTCGTCCCAACCCTCCATATTCAACAGGCTCTGGACACATCCATGAGACTCGAGTAACTGAGATGTATCATGTGGGAAAGTTGGAAGTTTTAAAACCTGTTTTCTCTTAATAAAACAACATAAAACATTTTTCTTATTCTTTCCATCATAAATAAACAGGTCCCGAAAATTCAATTTGAAAATTTGAAAGGTATCAGGTTTTCATATCTCTTACAATCAAAATATAAAATAACATATGAAAAGAAATCATAGTTTAGCAACAGATTCCAAACTTGACATGTTTCGCTCAAATGATATGATGTTGTATGGCTCAACCTTGAGTGCAATCACTCATCTCTCTTTGACCTATAAGGGGGGAAAACAATTTGACAAAAAAGAGGGGTGAGTAAAAGTACTCAATTAGTCGGTGTTTTGTGAAACATTTTCTAAAAACATCATCTATATATATATATGCAATATTAAATATTCATGTTTCACTAAATCACTTTCGTAATAGTCATTTTATAACGTTTAAACTTTTTTTCATAAACTAATAACTTTAAGTTAATATCATTTCTGATAACAACATTTAAGGCATGCAATAAATATTGATGTTTTTTGGAAAACATTTGTATAATCATATTTTAAAATCTGAAGCCATTTCTCATGAGCTAGCACAATTCAGTATCATAAGAAAACTAAAAACTCTTTCTGAAAACTCTTTCTTGTATCTAATATCGAAATCTCTCACCACAACTGGTACCCATAGGGGTAGTCTCTCAATACCTAGCGGGCATCCTAGACATAGGCAGAGTTGGAAAAATCTCTCAATACTCAACAAGATCTATCATTGTGCAGGCAGAGCCACTAAAGACCTCTCAAAACCTGGTAGAAAGCTCAATGCCTAGGCGGAGCACTGTAGTCTCTCAATACGCATGTAGCCATACACATGCGTAGAGCCATAAAACTAAATCTCTCGATACTAGTGGTATCTCGCTTTAATAGAGCCTAAAATCTGTAATCTAGGGAATAGGTACTTCGCAGGGTGGTTTGAAGACCACAACTATCACTACTTCTCGATCCTCACTTTTCTCATAAACACTTATACTCTTTCTCATAACCGCACACTTTTCTTCACCGTACTAAGACATATTAAATATCATGATACTTTATGAATGAAAAGGGAAAACATATAACTTCACAAGCATTTCTCATGTAACAAAGGGTGAAAGTGCAAACTTTTAAACATGATTTTCAAAATTGACAATTTAGCCCACTTTCATCTCTTTATCAAAACTCCCAATCCAAGCAAAACTCTTTCAAGAATCATGAGAGTCAACAAATATCAAGCATAGTATTGCAAGAATTTCACCAATAGGCATTTTTTTTATAAAACATAGAGATAACTTTTGCTAAAATAAAAGTTAGGGTTTTAGATTTTTCCACTCACCGTTGTGGAAGCTCAAATCCAAGGGCTAATCCTCTAAGAATTAAACTCTTTCTTCTCCTCTAGTGCACTATTCCTACTGAATTCTAGCTCCTTTTCCCTTTTTCTCTTCTTTTTTGGTTCTCTTCTTTCTTCTTTCTCGTATCCTTTTCTTTCTTTCTTTCCTTCCTTTTTCTTTCTTCTTCCTGTTGGCCTCCACTTGATAATGCTGGAAAATATTATTTCCCCCCTCAAGTTTTGCACGATTTTCTGATACATTAGCATTTCATTGCTTTTGACCCCCATAATTAATTGTCATTGTCATTTAAAACAGTCGATATAATTTTATATGAATAAAGATATATTGACAAACACTTCTTATAACTTTCTCTCACAAACGTTGAAGTGGCGGCTCGCAATTGGTCAGCTCGTATTTGGTCAGGCAGGACCCATTGCGAGATGATCAACGAGCTGACACATCGTGTTTGTGAGAAAATATTAGTGAGAAGGGTTTGTGAGTGCAGTAAAATTATTTTCACTTAGGTCCCTAATTTATGACTCTTAAAACTGACACTCATACCCCTATGATGTTGGCTTTGGAATGCCTGTTACAAGGTACGAAAAGCCCATCCGTTTTCCAGGTGGCCTTTCCAACATGAACCACACCGTTCCTCAGGCCATTCATCATTTTGTCCAAAAATGGGGAAAATCCTCAACCCAATATTTAGAATGTTTGTTCCATCCCAAGGACCGCTCATTCCTCCTTCTGGGCAACCCGTTCTAGAGATAAACGGCACCGTTCCATTGATGGTTTTGTCCAAAATGACACTTTCGCAAGCATGTCGTTCCATATAAAATGGTCGCTCCTAGGGGTGGAATCGAGTCGAGTCAAGCCAAGCCGAGTATCTGGCTACTCGAGCTCGGCTCAACGGCTACAATATCGAGTTTGAGCTTGAGATCATAAAGTTGTATTCGAACTTGAGCTCGAGCTCAGTCGATGCTCGATTAGTGCAACCATCAAACGCTAATTGAGCTCGAGCTCATTTCTTTTTTTTCTTTTTTTTCATCGTAAATTAAAAAAGAAAAACCAAAATCAAAGAAGCCGCAAGCCAGGGCAAATGGCTCCAACAACATCATCTTCGACAACAAATCAAAGCAACATTGCCTTAACTTTGCTTCAACAAGAACCACGACACATCAATCAAAATACTCACAATTTCACAAATTTGAGAGGGAAAAGAAAAAATGGGTAAGAATTTGAAGACTTGTTCTCAATGGGAGAAGAAGACGAAGAAAGGAAAAGAGAAAATATTAAAAGAAGAAAGAGAAAGTAAGGAGAAATGACCCCATTTTTTTTTTTTTTTTTTTACAGTTACAAGAGAAAGAGATAAAGAGTTTACGAGTTACAACTTACCAGAGAAAGAGAGAATTACTTTTTCCCCTAAGAAAGAGAGAAAATATTTCTTCATTTTGAGAAGAGAGAGAAAATGTTTTTTATTTACACATTAATCTATCTTTCGTGTCATAAAAAGCAAATGACAAGTTGACAACTCAATTAATGTTATGTCACATCTCGAGCCCACCAATGAATGGCCAATGAAATGATTTGGGTGCGTTTGGCACATTATTTCTACCCATATTTCCAATCATATTCTCAAAATGTTGTTTGGCTAAGAAATATTAGTATATTTTTCATTTTTTAGACCCCTTAAGTTTATTAATTTCATTAAATACCCCAAAAAAAGTTTAAAAATTAACAAAAATACCCTCACCCACCCATACTTGCTAGATTCGGACAACCACCATCGGTGGTAGCCAGAATATGTCACAATGGCCTACACCACCACCGGAACTGGTCGTTAATTCACTGTTGACGGCCACAGAAATGGCCATCATTGACAGACAACGACGGCCATATCTTTGGCCGTCGCTGACGGCCCAAGATGGACTTTTGCGACCGTCGACGGCTAGATCTGGCTGTCGATCTAGCTGGATCTGGCTGAAAAATGCCATATTGATGCCCTACTCGCCAGATCCGACCGGCTTGTGTGGTAACACAATTTTTCGGCCAGATCCGGTGGTGGTGGTAGGAATTTGGCACTGCGGGTGGTGGGGGTGTTTTTGTCATTTTGAAAAAAAATTATATATTGGGGTGTTTAGTTAAATTAGCAAACCTAGGGGTTTTTTTTATAAATTTTTAAATTTTACCTCGTAATACTCCCGTGTTCAACTACCCAATATTATTCCCAAAATCCTATCCAAAATAATAAAACAAACGGACCCTTTGTTATTTGATTTTTATGGGGTCTGTTTGTTATTTTTTGAACCTATAAATTATTATACCACCTAATAGTTGCAAAGATAGCATATACCCCCTTTTGAGTTTTGAGCTTGTTGAAGTTCGCGAGCTTGTAGAGCCAAGTTAGACGTATTCGAACTTGGTTTGACACTATAGCTGAGCCACTCGAGCTTGAGCTTTTGGTGAGCAAAGCCTGAGCAGCTCATCTCGACTGCCACCCCTAGTTGTTCACCTTGCCCGTTCCATGTCAGGAATTTTCTGGGCAAGCAAGAATGCCCGTTCTACTCCAAGGAACTAGCATTGCTAAAGGCATGTGAGCAATATTTTAAGCCAAATCCATACACGGGGGTCACAATAAGGATAGCTTGAATAGTGTAATAGAAGTGTGATGGGTTTACTGTGTTATATGGGAAGTTTGTCACTTCTACTATCTTTGGCAAATGAGAGCCTGAGTAAGTTGATAAACCTTTGGTTCTCCTAGCCAAGACGATGTGTTCTTGGTGAATGATACTTATGTGAAGTTCAAAAAAGATCTGCCTGGCGTTAGTTCAAAGCAAACAATCTCTGTTTAGTTTGATCTGAGCTCTAACAGTAAAAATTGCCAATAAAATAATAGGCTTATAGTGGGCTCTTCTGAATAAGTACCCACCCAAAGCATATGCTAACATACTTTTCAAATCATTAGCCTCAGTCACTCAATATCTATACGATTTCCTGAATATGCAATTTATAAGTGCATGATTTTTCTTCACTAATCTTAGAATTACAAACTAAATAGAGGAGAATAAAAAATACCAGGAAGAAAGAAGCAATGCGATCAACAGAATGGTATTTGTCCCAGAGTGGCATTTCAATCCTGGAACAGAAAGAAGAAAATTAGAAAAACAATTATTAACAATGACACACAGGATATATAGTTAAACAAGGCAAAGCTATAAGAACTCACCAATCGAATATTCACAATATTTTGTTTTCCAGTTGAAGGAGTGATGGTTACTTTCTTATCAATGGATTGTTTGATTTGAGCAACAAAATCCTCTTTCATATTGATCAAGGTCAGTTCCTTCAGGGAGGTCACATTCTTCAACCCCTCAATCTTCATTAGTTTATGACAATGTCTGAGTTCCAAAGATTTCAGCACTGGCATGGCTTGTTTCTCGATTTTCCAGACTCTGAGTTCCTTCAGCATCCATAACTTCAGGACGCAGAGTTCCGGAAAATCATCCTTTTTACAAGTCATTTGTTTCCCTTGGTAGGAATCCGCGAAAAGCCTGAGGACCTTCAACTGCTTCAGTTGCCCTAGTGTGGCAATCGGATCTTCATTTAGTCGTGTCACTGACAAGGTAAGGATTCTGAGATTGGGGGGAGGTTTGATTAACTTTTGTAACTTGCCGACCAAATACATCTCCTTCAGCTGCTGGTGATTCTCCAGGGACCCCAAATTGAGGTCAGAAGGTTCATCATTATCATCGATTGATCTCAACCTTAAGGAACGAAGACTGGTCAGTTCAAGAATCCATGTAGTTATGATCTCGAATGATTCTTTGTGAGCTGTCAGCCCCACTTTCCGAAGACACTTCCGTTCATTCCACCATTCAAGTTTCGGGCACTCATTCTTGCCGATGAAAAGACCCCACAAAGTCAGAACCTTGGTTAAAGAACCATGCTTTAGACTCTTTAGAGTCGACAATGGAAAACTAATCTCGTTGAGGTATAGATGCCGTAGCTGCTTTGCTTCCAAGATGCCCTTAGGAAGAGTTGTGATATTAGTGTTCTTCACATCTATAATCTCCAGGCAGGGAAGATCACCAACTGATGTGGGGATTGAATCCACAAAGGTCTTTCTAAGGCTTATGTGCCGAAGAAGGAGGAGTTTTCCTAGTAATTTAGGAAGAACTGGTTTGTATACACCTTCAAGATCAAGCACTCGCAGCACTTGAGAACCTGTTTTAATGACTCTATTATTCAGAAAATTGCCCACTCCCTCTGACGTTTCGCGTCCCTTTCGGGTGTTGCAAGATATATATGAATGTAGATTTTTAATCCAATCATCCGTAGGAGTGTTGTCCTGGATATCACAATGTTCTGCAAGCCTCCGGATGCATGAGACGTTTGAAGAATCCATTCCTTTATGGAGGTAGAAAAACTCCATATTCTCAACCTTTTTAATGAATATATTATACAGAGTATGCGGGACACAACAAGTTTTAGGGGTGTCATCTAATCTGCGCTTTGTTACTTCAATCATGTTCCTTTGCACCAGTTCGTGGAAATCACTCTCCACCTGATCTTCTGTCCCTTCCCTTAATCCTTCAGCAATCCATAAATGAAACAACCTCCTTACAGGGATCTCATCCGATTTGGGGAAAAGATATAAGTAATTTACAAATGCTTTCAATCGGGGAGGTAGATACTTATAGCTCAAAGTCCAGATATCCTTAATATCCTCTTTCTCCCAGGAAGTTCGTTGTTCTGTATATTCATCTTCACCAGAAGCTTCCTCTTGTTTATCAGTATCTTCAACACTTCGTTCTTTTATGATTTCTCCTGTCATTATCTGCTCAATCATCGTGAACCATTTAAAAGAGTCCATGTCTTCTTTAGTACCGCACAATAAACCTCCCAGCACATGTATTGCAAGAGGTTGTCCGCGACAACATTTCCAGAACTTTTCCTTGAGATCCGACGCTTGATCTGCCAAAGTTTTATCTCCCCCCAACTTCTTCAAGAGCAACGTCCAAGAATCATCTGCATTCAGTGTTTTTAGCTCCAGAATAGAAATTGATGGACTGAAAACGCGGGCTAAAAAAGCGTCAGAGGTAGTTATGATCACCCTGCTACCATTTGATAAGCCTGGTGAACAGATCTTCTGGAGATCATACCAAGCAGCAGGTAGGTGGAGATTATCCAAGACAAGCAGGAACCTCTTCTGAGATAAGTAATCAGTGAGCTTAGCTTCCAAGTTTTCGTCTGGGGACAATTTCTCTGCACTCGAATCCTCTGTAAACTGCTTCCATATCTCAATCAAGATATCTCTCTCGTCATAATCATGAGAAATGCTAATCCAGGCTCGGCAATTAAAATTCTGCTGTATATATGTGTTTTCGTAAACAGTTCTCACTACAGCTGTCTTGCCAGAGCCTACCTCACCCACCACGGCGATGTGTAAATTCTTGTCACTGGGAAGAAGAGTTAGTTTAGCTAACTCCAATATTTTATCCTTTCTTATTCCAATAATGTCGGTCTCCTTGTTCAAATAAGCAAGAGCTTCTTTCAGAGTCTCTGAAACTTCTATTTTAATATCAACAGGAGCCTCCTCAGCAGGAACCTTCTTTTCAATTGCAATAGGAGCCTCCTCAGCATGCACTTTTTCTCCGATTGCAACGGAAACCTCCTCAGCTGAAATTTCTCTTTCAATTTTAACTGGAGCCTGGCTTTCATGTTCATCAATGGATGGAATTCCAGCTCCAACATCCTTGCTTCTAGCATACAGCGATAGCTCTCTTCCGAAGAATCTTATATCTGGATACCGTTCTGCATCAGCTTCAGGGAAACTGAAAATCACCCGGCTACCGTTTGATGAACTCGGAAGAGCAAACTTAATAATCTCCCAAAGATCCAGTGTCCGAACATCAGTTAGTACTACTAGGTACCTTTTCTCGATTAAGAAGTCATGGAGGTCTTGTTGCAGCGAATCAGAATGCTCCTCCATTCCCTCAGATTTTTCTGTAACTTGCTTAAATATCTTACGGAAAAGTAGTCTTTTGTCAAACTCCTGGGGAACACGAACCCAAGCACGACATTCAAAATGCTTCTTGACATTCTCATCTTTGTAAATCTTGAGCAACGGTTTTCTCTTAGAATCATATTCTACCACTGAAATTTGGAAAGGTGAAGCTTCTCCACTGAGGATTAGTTCTTGTAACTCCTCCATCCCGTCCTCCGAAGGGGAAGTTTTACTTTTCTTATCGGAATAACCATTGGAAATTTGGTCAGGCTCTTCTGCTTGGCTAAAACTAATGGATTGAAATAGAAATTGCTTTAGTATTGGCTTCTTGTTTAGGTTCCCCAATAAATTTTTTAATTGGATCAAGAAACGAGTTTTAGCCTTCTCCTTCTGAATTGAGGCTGTAACATGGAATTTGTCAATGGCATCTTCTAACATGTAAAGAGCTTCCATAAACTCAGGATTCAAGATGCCACTTGAATCATTTTGCAGGACTTCCTCTACATCTGATAGTTTGTAAATGAACTGGTAGAGTTGTGGAAGCAGCGGATGAAATTTTGCCTCGCCATAAACCAGCTTCTTTAGTTTTTCCCTCACATGCAAAATAGTTATGTATGCTGCCATGGATTCTGAACCTCGTCTGTTTCTTTTTCTGAAAAAAATTAAGCAACCACTTTCATCAGCTTCTTTAGATGAAGAAGACAAAGAGAAGAGGAGAATGAAAGACAGGGAAAAGAAAAATCACAGAATATAGAGAGTGATATGTAACCTAATTAAAGTTTGTGCCAAATGAGTACAAATAAGAGAAACCATTATGCACTATAAAATGATTTTAACACCCTAGAGAAACATAAAGCTGTTAAAGACTAAGAACGAGGGGCACACAGAGTAAACAAAACCTTATACACGAGAAATTTTGAAGACCTAGAAGGTAAGAAATATTTATCATTGTTTATCTCTTATCTAGTGATATCCTGACTAAAAGTTTCACCACAACAGCAATATTTGTGTGTGACAACAAAGGAGAAAGAGAAAATTAAAGGATCGATTTGGAAGAAAAAAATGCTGTTACTCCTTTGATATTGATTTCTAAGGTAAAGAAAAATTAATAGGATATATGGCACAAAATTTGAGTTTGAAGTAGAATAGAGTAATTATCTTATTAGGAAAAGAATCATGAAATCAATATTAATCAGGAAAAGGCAAGTTATAAAACTGTTATTTAATTAGAAATTTGGCCAGACAACTTGCGCATACCCAAGGTTTGCCGAAATCACAAGTTGGTATCCAAAAGGTTTTGAAATGACAAACAGGTACCTTCTATCATGTGTGGTTAGTGAATTCTGTTTGTTTATAGTGAAAAGACTAAAATGCCCTTAAAAGTTGAAATTTTAAGTGTTTTATAAATTTCTAAAAAACCCCCCTAGGTTTGCTAATTTAACTAAAGACCCCCACATATAAAAAGTTTGTTAAATGACAAAAACACCCCCACACCTGTAGTGCCAAATTCTGGCCACCACTGCCAGAATCTAGCCGAAAATTGCGTTATGACACGCACTGCTGGATCGTGTCGTAACGCCGATTTGGCCTTTTTCACTGTATCCATGGCGATCGGCCTGGAAAGGCCTGTATCTATGGCCAAACCCAGCCGCCGACGCCGTAGATGGAGTTTTGCGGCCACGACGGCTAGATCTAGCCTTTTCCAACCAGACAAGACGGATCGCCGCGAAAAGGCTAGATCGCCGCCGAGGCCGCAAACTCCATCTGGCCGCCTCGGACGGCCAGATCAGCCTTTTCCCGAAAAGGCCGGATCGACACGTTACGCACGCATCCGCTGACGTGTTGTAACGTAATTTTTCGACTAGATTCTAACGATGGTGGCCGGAATCTAGCACTGCAGGTATGGGGGTGTTTTTGTCATTTAACAAACTTTTTATATATGGGGGTGTTTAGTTAAATTAGCAAACCTAGGGGATTTTTTAGAAATTTTTAAATTTACAAAAAACTAAAATATCAAATGTTTTAAGGGCATTTCAGTCTTTTCACTATGAACAAACAGAAATCACTAACAACACATGATGGAAGGTACCTGTTTATCATTTTAAAACCTTTTAGGTACCAACTTATTGTTTCAGCAAACCTTGGGTATGCGTAAGTCGTTCGGCCTAGAAATTTTAATTTAAAGCTCAAAACAGTTTGATGTCACATTTAAAATAAATAAATAAAATACTATTCTTCCAAGATGATGTCTCAAATTTCACGTGACTTTGAGATGTTAGATGAATTGTCAACATCACATAAAACGACACATTAATTGAGATGAAAATTTTGGGATTTCATCTAAAAATAATAATAACATTCAAAATAAAATGACTATTATACTCGCATATGTAAAGCTTTCTTAAAAATTTTCAAAGTTAAAATAGATAAGTGCAATTTTATTTTTATTTTCTCCCCACCCAATAATAATAAGAAATGATAAACATAGTATAAAATTAAGTAATGATATGAATATAGTTTTGTAATGACATGAGATCGCTTACCTTTCTCTCTCTCTTTTAGTTAATGAAAACTCTGCAAAGCAAAGCTAGTTGATTATTACTTCTCTTCTCGTTTGCATGAATCCCAAAATGTATCTACACAAGTGGATTGAAATGTTAACAATTTCCTCAACTAAAATGGCATACAGGAAATCTCAAAACAAATGAACATGTTGATCTTTTGGTCAAACTTATGTTATTGTGTGTGCATAAATATTATGTGCTAGCACACCGATATCAGACATATGCATGTTGTAGTTTATTTAATAGTTATTTTCCTTCAATCTACACTATACATAGCTATTTTTAGATTATCCGTCTAGAAGAAAGGGATTCTAACATATCAATCTATCAATCTTTCTAGTAAACCAAAGTTATCTTTAATAGCAATTTTTCTTCAATCTACATTATACATAGTTACAATTCGAAATGGACTTTTCTATCTTTATCCATGGATCCCTTACTTTTTCAATTGGAAGTATGGATACACAAGTGTATATGAGGAGGATTCTTATATATAACAATTAAAAAAAAAAAAAAAAGAATAGAAACATCTTAAAATTAAATATTTTGTTTTTTTTCTTTATTGAACAGTCTTGTAAAAGTTTCACATAAAATCATATATATATATATATGTTTGTCTAATCCTAATGGACCAAAGTAATTGCACAAATGTGATAGATACATACCCTACAACTCGAATACAAGACCCTTTGGGTATAACTAACCCAAAGGCTAAATAGTTTTTCATCTAACCATGAGGGAAGAGGTCATGAGAGCAATATTTGTGTGTGACAATTAAGAAGAAAGCGAAAATTAAAGAAGTTGGAAAAAAAAAAATACTAAAACTCCTTTGAAATTGACTGCTAGGGTAAAGAAAAATTAATACGATATACGGTATAGTATAGAATTTGAGTTTGAAGTACAGTAGAGTAATTATTTTGTTAGGAAAAGAATCATGAAATCAGTATTAATTAGGGTAAGGCAAGTTTTAACATTATTATTTAATTAGAAATTTTAATTTAAAGCTCAAAAAAGTTTGATGTGACATTTAAAATAAAAAATAATACTATTTTTTCCAAATGATATCTCAAATTTCTCATCCCAAGTGACTTTGATATGTAAATGAAGAGTGAAGATGTTAGATGATATGTCAATACCCACATGAAACAACACCTTATTTGTGATGAAAAATTTGGAATTTCATTTGGGAATGATAATACTGTAAAGCTTTCTTTAAAGTTTTCAAAGTTAAAAATAGATAAACTGCAATTTTACTTTTTATTTTCCCTGGATGCAATGTTTTAATTGATTAATAATTTTCTTTTTCTCCCCACTCAACTGTTGTGCAACCTTGACCAATGTCCCCACTTTTAAATATTTTTTTTCTTTGACAACTTTAACATTATTGATAATTATTGGAAATACTTCAATATTTTTAAGTCACTTTTATTCTATTTAAAATTGGGAAAAAGTGGTGTAAGCAAAAAAATTATAATAATTAAGTTTGAAATTAAGGAAAAGACGTACAAACAAAAAACCTAATTAAATGAGGTTTAAAGAGATTTTCTTTTTTAAAAATATAATGGATGTGTGTTTAGTAAGGGAGGGTACTGATGAGTTTGACAGGGGCTAAAAATAAATTCCCTAACATTAATTTTTAAGAGTAATTAATTGTCAAATATCGGATCCAACTAAGTATAAATTGTCTATTTTGGGTCTAAGACTTGACAATTAGTATGAGAGCAGATTTGTTGTTTGATAAACGGTGTGACAACGCGAGGTCTATAAACATGGGATGAGCAGTTTATAAAATCTAAATCGCTAGCAAATGAAATTGGGAATTGGGATTCAATTTATAAGGCTTGAACGTGTTTTAAATGAAAAATGTTTTACACTCGTAGAGGTTTCAACAGTCTACACCTTATTTGAGATGAAAAACATGGAATAAAAGTTTTCAAAGTTAAAACTAGATAACTGAAATTTTACTTTTATTCTCTCTAGATGCAATGTTTTAATTGATTAATAATTTTTCTTTTTCACCACACTCAACAACGGTGCAACATTGATATATAATAAGAAATGATAAATATAGCATAAAATTAAGTAATGATAGGGATCTCTTACCTTCTCTCTCTTATTTAACGAAAAACCTCCAAAGCAGAGCTAGTTCTCGTTTGCAAGAATCCCAAAAGGTATCTACACGATTGGATTGAAATGTTATACGGAAAAAAAAAAAAATTATAATTATTTGATACCATAGAATTTCCTCAACTAAAAGGGAAAACAGGAAATAAATCTCAAAACAAATTAACCAATAATCTTCAGGATTTCTAAGAGGAGACGACTTGCCTGAAAAACTCCACCGGAGAGCTAATTGATCATGTTGCTTCAAATGTTTAGCAATGGCTTCATATTATCTCCACTTCTTGGCGCAACAAAACTGATGAGTTTCTTTGTTTTTTTGTTTAAAATAAGGCTCTGATATCAATGTTTTGTCACCCACTCCAAATGGGGGATGCACTTGCTTTATGACTTGTAAAGCTTCACTTTATCATAATGTATTTAATTTTGGTAAACATTGTGATTATATGATCTATACATGTGGATCTCATGGTTTAGTATAGCTAAGATTATGTGTATAGCTTTTCCATTTTCCCAATGCAAGAATATGATGGTAATAGTGGAAAGCAAGTAAATCAATAGACAAAAGCAAAATGTAGACAAAGTCTTGGAATGTTGGAGGGCTTTTTTCAGGATTGACAATTACTCAAAGAATATCACTTTAACTTGGTTCTATGTATATATTTTGGACTTTAGGACCTCGAGAAAATTGAATATTTTATGAAATAAGAACTGTAAATCAAAAGCAAAAGTGGTTCCATTGATTTAGATTAGTCTATCTTCATCTTATGAAATAAATACTTCTAGCATCCATCAACTTCAATAAATCGTTTGCAATAGCTTCTGTCGCCGTTCAGGCTCTCTCTTTAGTCTTTAAATTCACAGTAATCTTGTAATACGCCGTATTTTTTTTTTTATAGAGTTTTATTAAATTTTATTTTGTGATTTTCAGGGTAAAGTGTAATAATTTGAAAGTTTTGAGGAGCACAAGAATAGCCGAAATAAGTGAGGACTAAAAAATTCTCCACATATTTTGATGAACAGTGACCATTCAATGAAAAGAAAAACGGGGAAGAAGAAGAAGAAGAAAAAAGAGGAAAAGAGAGAAGGAAAAAGGAGAGAAAGAAAAGAGAGAAAAGAGAGGAGAGGAAGAAGAAAGGAAAGAAGGGAGAGGAAGATGGAACCAATAATAGAGAGAGAGGAGAGGAGAGAACAACGGAAGTGGCTGGAAAAGTGGCCACCGGCGAGCAAATTCCGATGATCGGAAAGAACAAAGGGAGATTGACCAAATGGGAGGTGAATAAAGCTTGATATTTCCCCTTTTTGGTGATTTATGATTCAATTGGTTTAAAAAACTCTCTTTGGATTGTTTTGTCTATGATTTGGTATAAATTCATGAAAACAAAACTAAAATAGGGAGATTGATTTCAATAAATTGGTGTGGGTAGAATATACATGTGTTTTCTAAACAAAATTTGGTTAAAGATGTGATTTTGATATGAGTAATGCTATGTTTACTCACAATTTTACTAACCATTTTACAATCCTGGAAAATATAACGACATAGTACGGGTACCATACGCATAGTATCCGTACTATGCCGTTATATTTATCAGGATAGTAAGATGGTTAGTAAGATTGTGAGTAAGTATAGTTTTATTGTTTTGATATAAGGGCTCACTGTACAAAAATCTGACCATCTGGAATTCCGAAAATTGTTTGTATGTTTTGGGTTTTTGTTTGAAGCTGAATTTGGGATATGCTGTTGTAGACTTCTTTAGGAGTGTTTAGAAATTTATTTCACTCAAAAACTTGAAGGATTGAATTTTATATCGATTTTTGAAGTTGCCTTGTGAATTCTGGAATTTTCATTTTCTGCAGAATATGTATTTTTGGAAAATGATTTGATGCATCTATTCTTATCCAAATTGAGTGATTTTAAATTCTGGTGAATCCTATATGTGTCTAGTTTAATTCTGCAGAGTTTCATGAGGTTTAGATTAAGGGCTGAATTGTTATCAATTTTTCAAGTCAGTAACCCCAATTCTGGAAACAGGGGACAGATTTGAATGAGTTGAAAGAAAATTCTGTTTTAAATAGTTATTGATTCCAGAATGACTTGAGAAAATTATGGGAGCAACTTATGTGTCTCTAGAATGCCCCGTTAAAATTATGGCTTAAAATAATAAATAGAATTTTTTTTTTAAAATCCGAGAGCGACCGATGTTCGATTATGAGACAGTTTTGTTAAAGAAGAAGTTATGTTAATCTTTTGGTGTGTAAAGTGTCCAATGATTTTAATATTGAGGTGTTACCTTATGGGGACTTATGTATCGAGGATTTATTGGATTTTGTATATAGGAAGGCCTGAGCGAGACAGATATCGCTTCACATGATTGATATTGCCGGCCCAAGTGGATTGAAGGTTTGAGCCAGGCAGATATTGCTATATTGGATGGATTTGGTTGGCCCAACTAGGTCGAAGGCTCAAGCGAGGCAGATATTGCTACACATGGTTTGATTTGCCAGCCCAAGTGGATCCAAGGCTTGAGCAAGGCAGATATCGCTACACGGGATATGATTTTGCTAGCCCGAGTGATGCTTGGACTCACTAGGTTGAAGGCTTGAGCGGTGACCGATTCCGCCTAGCAGGATGGATTTAATGGTTCAACCCGCGCGATGTTAAATCTTGTTGGGTTGAACGGATTTACCCTTGGATACTAGTTGGGTGAGAGTTTTCACATGTGATTGAGAGATGGTTTGGATGTGTATATATATGTATATCATTTATTTGAAAATGGAAACTTATAAATGTAAATGTTATCCGTATATGAACTGTTTCTTAGAAATAATATTTTTAGAGAAACATGAGTGTTGATTCGTTTATCATAATAGTGTTCAGAAAGAGGTCTTGCCATGAGAGATTTCAGCATGTGTTATGAAAGATGGCTTATATTATAAAATGTGTTTATGAAAATGAAATTTTATAATTGTATATTGAAATGTTTTATTACATACTAACCCATTCCCCACTTATTGAGCATTTCTAGCTCACCCCTGGTTTTCAAATGTTTTTCTTTTCCCCCCATCAGGTCAAGAAGGAGATCATGCAGTGGAGTGAATCCCACCCAAGGTTGGGCCATACGACTTCATTTTATCATATATTCTATGGTTGTGTTTTATTTTTTCGCTGCAAAGTTTATGTTTTCTGCATCATGTATTTATTTATTGTTCTGTATTATTAAAGATATGAAAAAATCTGAACCATACATTTCATTTTATGAAAATTTCAGTTACATTTGTTTATTTGCAAATGACGTTACATTTATTCGTGAGAAAAAAATAAAAGAGTGCTTATAAATGTTTTGGCTAGAAGAGTTTTATGATATTTTTATTCATAAACAGGTTTTATAGTTTTCCCACATGGCACGTCTCGATCACCCGAGTCTCATGGGTGCGCTCGGAGCCTATGGGATAAGGAGGGTCGAGACGGGTCATGTCAAATCTCCATTTCCTGTTTCATATTTAGGAGTGTTGCTTAAACTTTAGAAGCTGGATTGGAGGTAATAGTCGTGTTCCATTCAATTACAAGGGTGTATATAAGTGTTCCATTTTGAAACTTGTGGGTGTCCTTTTTTCGTTTACTAAACCTCAAAGGTGTCCGTGTAAAGACCACTGAGTCTTATTTTGATGTGTACTTTTATAACACATTAAGAAAAAAGTACTTCAGTGCCAAATCATTAACAATATTCTAAGTTTTTAAGAGCTTTGCCATAGGATTGATTAATTTCTATGAAAGAAAACCTGAAAATTATACTAATATGTTCCATTTCGAACCAAGCATCTCTAATCAATTTCTATCTCCACTTTTCATCTGAAATTTCATTGAATCCTGAAACTAGACTGGATGCATCAAATAACACGGATTTGCTTCTGTCGCTTTTCACTTTGAGGGGCTTGACATGAGTTTTCACTTTAAGTGACTCCATTCCATGCTCTATTATCATTTAATGATCACTGACTTTATGTTATCGAACAGGTTCATAATGTAGGAGAAAAAAAAATTGGGGATTACTAATACAATCCATTTATTCAGATTAGTCTCTATTTACATATGACGGTGTGTGAGCATCAAGACAAGTCAATAAGTTTCAAGTTAATGATTCTTTTATTGGCTTGTGTACATTCATTCTATGGAATAGAAAAAGAGCACATGTTGACACGACCCATCTCAATCCTCCCTATCTCATAGGCTCTAGGCGCACCCATGAGATGTGAGCGATTGAGACGTGTCATGTGGGAAAACTATGAAATTTTTTTCTAAATTAAAACATTATAAAACTCTTCTAACTAAATCATTTATAAGCATACATTCCCCACCCCAAAAGTTGAGAAGGAGATCATGCAAAGGAGTGAATCCCACTTAAGATTGGGCCACATGACTTTATTTCATCATGTGTGTCATAATTATATTTTATTTTCCGCTGTAAAGTTTATGTTTCTTCATTTGTATTTATTTCATGTTTTAGATTTGTAAAAGATATAGAAAAATCTAATACCATATGTTCTGTTTGTAAAAACACAATTTTATTTGTTTATTTGCAAATGATGTTATATTGGTTTGTGAGAAACAAAAAGGAATGCTTATAAATGATTTAGTTAGAAGAGTTTTATGATGTATTAATTCAGGAACAGGTTTCATAGTTTTCCTATATGGTACGAATCGGTCGCCTGAGTCTCATGGGTGCGCTCGGAACCTATGGGATAAGGATGGTCGAGACTGGTCATGTCAACATGTGTAGGTAATCATCAATTGCTTAATTAACTGTATTACAGACGAAGCATGATCAGCTAGGTAAACTATAATGTAAAAATGCTGACAAAACTATCACTTTCTTGTGCTTCAAGCTTCTATATACTCTCATGCCAATGAGATCCTAGGAAAAAGCCAAGTAATGGCCTTCACTTCCTTTCTCAATGCTTCACGCTTCCAAGAGTAACCGTTGGGTTTGATTTCTTCCCAGCAATCTCGATTTCCTGTTTCATACTTAAAAGTGTTACCACATCTCTATGAATGAGCATTTAGCTAGTCTAGTTTAAAAACTTTGGATAACTAATCAAAGTAAATATGTTTCGGGTGAAAGATACTTCCATTAAGTTGAAAGCAGATAATATCTACTCGCTTAGACCTAAGCTACTATAGTTGGCATCAGAATAGGCTGAGGGTATGATAAGATGAGGAGCACATGAAACTGCAAACGTGCTATAACTAAAGCAACATAACCATATTTACATAGTGTAAAGGCCTGATATCAATAACATTATTTTTTATAATGAAGGTAAAAAAAACTATAGAAAGATACGATATTAAGGAAAGTTACCAAGTAATGAGCACATCTTCTTCTTGTTTCCTTATAGGCCCATGCTTGAATGCTTCAAAGTAATCGTTTTGCTCTGTGGCACAAATCTCAAAATTCCATCCATTACTAAGCATGCCTGGTAAGTCAATCTAGCATTGTGAACAAATAATCAAAAACAGTCTCATAATTATGCCCAAATATTTGGTCTTTGGCATAAACTTTGGTAAGAGTAGTATTAGTTACTCTTTCCTGACGATAATATATAATCCTCTGCAGATAAAATTTGATACCTGAGAACAAAACATCGTATTATGAGCTAAACTCGTGGTGGGCGAAAGCAATGAGGGACAGGAACTGCAGTCAGCCAAGCCCGGTAATAATTCTTCAATAAATTCATGACTTGCTGAACTTGTCTCTGTGCATCAATTTGAAATGCTTTAATCAAGCTTTTTTAGTACGAACAAGTCCTGTCAACATCCTAATAGCCAAAATATAACCAAAACAAACCTCTATGAGAAATAAAAGCATTTTCTGAATCACAATTTGGAGCCAGTGGAGAAGTTCACTAACAGAAACTGCATAAACAACACACAGTAAGAGACAGCAATGAAATATTTGATTCATTAGAGACATATGTCCTGTCTCTCTTAAGAAACAACAAAATTCCAGAAATGAGTAAAACATTCTGATCAAGTACAGTAACTCAAAAGAGTATAAGGATCAGCTAAAGCGCATACACTTTCAACTTTTGTACACTTCAACTAATCCTCAAGGTAGACTAACGCAGCAACCCATCTCCACGGCCCCCTACTTAAATCACAGATACTTAGATGGTGAATCGGACATGAGACCGTACGTCTATCCACACTATCTCTAATTCGTCCAAATCATCTAGGCTACCCACAAAATGGGTAGCTAAAGCGCATAAACATCTAGTACTATTTTACCTATTTTTTATTTCCTGAAGAAAAGAAAACAAACCAGAGCTCAGATGAGTAACTAATGTTGTTCAAAGACATTTAACGCCAGAGCAGCAAGAAATTACTGTGCCTCTGAGATCAATAAAATGAAATTGTGATAAATAGCAAACACAGAGAAATATGGACAGAAGATTATATAAGAAGAGTAAAGGCAATCACCTTTGCTTATTGATGATGATGGCCTATTATAGTTCAAGAAGTCTCTGCTTTAACTGGGCTGTAAAGATCAGATTCAAAAGAAGTTGACATTTATAGCACAATATTCTACTGATGCCTGCAAAATGGAGAAACAAAATTGTTTAGTAGGTGGACATACATATAGCAAAAATATATTATACATTTTACTGGATTAATTCTTGGAATCATACTTATGCATTTACCTGTAAGTCTGTCACAACGTCAGTTGCTATTTGAAAATCCCATGGCCGTTTCTTTGCTCATATGCGAAATCAATCATGATATTGGGGATGTGAGAGATCTTGTGCCAGTCCTCTCCAGTCCTCAGGCTGTAACATTGTTTTAGAATAGAACAGTAATTGATATTCAATTCCTCCAAAGTTGTCTTCTGCAGAATGCGGTCTGGTATTTTCCTTAATTTCGGACAATGTACAAATGATAGCGAGCGAAGACATGGCATGATTATCGAGTCTTCCCATACAGCTATAAGCATTCGATCCCATTCTTCCCATTCTTCCATGTCAACAAACTTAAGCGAAACCAGTTTCGGAAAAACAATATCAAATGTGTTGCCACTTTCGATTCCCAGAAATTCATTGCCAACTCGTTTCACACTCTGCATATTCCATATAGAGAGTGATTCAAGGGTTGGCAGTCTTCCCAAAGCAGGTAAATGCTCAGACTTTATGCAGTCATGGAGATTCAACATCCTCAATCTGGTTAATGGCAGGATCCAATCAAGAGAAATGTCACGGCCTCTGTATCCTCGAATGTCCAACCCCTCTATATCAAAAGGTGGTTGCAAGGCTACAAGAATGTTTTTGTCACTATCGATCCTCTTCTTTTCTTCTTCCTGATTCACCTTCTTTTTTTCCTCCTTTTCAAAATTTAGATGCAAAGAGAGGAGGTTTTTCTTTGTCTTCAGTTTTGCTTTCTTGGCTTCATTGACATCTTTCACATTTCCCAACCTTTTTAAACTGAGAGACCCTCTGAGGTGGTTCAAGTTTTCCAGACACTCTAGGGTGCATGCTTCGTCGCTGCCACCGCCACCACCCAAAAAGAACTCACTTAAGGTCTGAAGGCAAGTTAATTTCTCGATTCCTTTTGGCATGTACTCTAGTGAAGTTCCATTGTTTACTAGATGCCTCAAGTTGATTAACTTTCCAATCCCCTGAGGTAACTTCTTGAGTTCGGTGCACCAACTCAGCTCTAAAGTTTGCAAAGCATATAACTCACACAATGTCTCAGGCAATTCTTCGAAATTTAAAAGGGACAAATTAAGATATCTCAAATGTGATAATTTTCCTATCTCTCTTGGAATCTCTTTAACTGAATTCGCATACTGCCGCTTTGCACTGAGATCTAATGCCCTTAAAGGTATCTGTTGATCAAATAACTTTAATGGGTCATTTCGAAGCAATGAGAGGTCTGTAACTCTACCCAGAATTATGAGGCTTCGCAACTTTTTGACATCACATAAGGATTTAGGAAGTGGAGCTCCTTCCCTGACCATTAACATGAAATGGTGAGCTTCTTGGTGAGCAGTGTTTGAGGATGGATCTTCAAGACCACTGACTTCGATGGTTAAACACTCAAATTTACTGATAAACTGAGCGAATTCATGCACTATATCATGCATTTTATAACATAAAATAGTGCCATCATGATCTTTTTTAAACACATGGAAGAAAGATAGTCTTACTAAGTAGTCGAAATACTTTTGACCCTTTATCTCCATTTCATCATCTTTTCTTAAACCAAGATAACCTTGAGCCATCCATAATTTAATTAATTGATCTTTGCTCATATTGTAATCTTTTGGAAAGATAGCACAATATGAGAAACATCGTTTTAACATTGTGGATAAATCACTATAACTCAAAAACAGAAATAGAAAATAATATTTCTCCTCTTAACTCTTTTAGTTCCCATATATAACTTTCTGAGATTTTCTGCCATTGCTCTCTGGTACTTTTAAAGCGTAAGAGACTCCCAATAATCTTTACACAAAAAGGCAAACCCTTGCACTTTTCTACAATTTTCTCACCTATGTCTTCTAATTTTTTCCAATCCTCAGGAGACCTATCAAAAAATGCTAAATGTCTTAACAACATCAAACATCCCTTTCCAGGCAATTTCTCAATTTGGACAACATCATTTGATTCGACCATACGAACTATTGTCTCCTTTCGAGTGGTAATTAAAATCTTAGTACCGGGTAAACCATTCTTCAGACATCGATAAAATGGCTTCCATTTTTGATAGTCTTCTAGGGACATACCATCTAAAACAAGAAGACATTTCTTTCCCACAACAGATAGACTAATCCATTGCAAAAGAGACCCAATTTCAACAACATTAAAGACTACCCCTTTCAGAGCATTAATGATAGACTTAGCTATCTTAAGCTCGTCAAAAGGGTCAGAAACACGCACCCATAATCTCTTGTCAAAATAACTTATCACCATATTATCATTATAGGCGAATTGAGCCAGAGTTGTTTTTCCGACTCCTTCCGTCCCTACAACTGATATGATATGGGGATGTTTTATTTTAACCCCACTCTCACACAACTTGCCCACTAATCTCTTCTTCTCATTGTCTCGAAAACATATCTCAGACACATCATCAAAGGAGCTACTAACACTCTCTATTTTCTCATCACTCCTCCCAATGTCTTTAAGGCTAAATTTTTTTTTATCTTTGTTAATATCATCTATTATTTCACTTAGTTCTTTAATCTTCCGAGCAAAGTCACCATATATACTGACACCATTGAAACAAATGCAAGAGGAGGGCAACATAAAACATACCTTCTCTTTCCTACGAATAAAAGCATTCAGATCAGCGCCCGGGACTTGCATTTTCGAGACAGCAATGTTCCACTCATCCAAAGCATCTTCCAAGTCATAGCACGTAATTTTGAGCTTGTTCAACCATGATCTCAGAGGTTTCTCCTTCCCTTGTTTTTGCTCTGCATCAGCCAGCACATCTCGAATTTCTTGCAGATTTTCACGAAGCTTTTTCAGTTCGTTTTTGGCACCCTCAGGAAGTCTTCCTTCTAGGTCATTCTCTGGCGTGAATGGTTGTCTCCAACTGCCCCAAGACGCTGGTAACAATTTCACACCCAACCAGTCCCACCTCCTGTTGCTGATGATGTGTTACAGCCATTGTCGAGTGCCCTCCTGAAGCCATCTGTTGTATCTTGGAACCAGTACTCAGAAATCAGAGATTGTACTTGAATGAAAAAGAGATGAGAAATTGATTTATTTTTGTGTTCTGAAATGCTGCCACCCCTGGTTTTATACACTATGCATGAATAATATTAACGGAAGTGATTTTTAAGCCCATCGGATTCATCAATGTCCCACTTTTAAATATTTTTTCCTTTGACAATTTTAACATTAACGATAATTAGTGGAAATATTTAATAATTTTTAAACATACTTTTATTTTATTCGAAATTGGAGAAAATGGGGCATAAACAAAAAAACATATATAATTAAGTTTAAAATTAAGGTAAAGAGATATAAGCCAAAAACCTAATTAAACGAGGTTTAAATTTAATTTATTTATTTTTTAATAAATATAATAGATGTGTGTTTAGTAATAGGGGATACTGATGAATTTGATAGGGGATAAAAGTTACTTCCCTAATATTAATGTTTGTAAACTCATACGGGTCTCGACCCGGTTCAAATTTCTATTTGGTTGACCTAGAGTTTGCATCGATGCCATAAGAATAAATCATTTATTTTAAGCTATCTCGTTAATTATAAATTTTAATTACTTCTCTAATTATACCATAATATATTAATTTGCAAAAAATAATTTGTATTAATAACATTATTCTATAACAAGAAATGGAAACCTTTAAGCTTTGCTTTGGCATAGGTTTAACAATATAGCTTTCTTCAAGCTATTCCAAAGATCAAGGATACATAATAGTGTACAAAATATTATTTTCTTACTCAATGAATGTTCTATATGGGCAGCAAGAATTAAAGATCCCAAGCTTGATCTTAAGGAGCAAGCATATACACTTTGCAAGTTAGTTAAGTAAAGAAATAAAGATCAAAATAAACAGCTGGGTCAGAGTCAGATTATTCTCAACTATAAGAATAATATTGCTTTAGAAACAGCCTTGAAGAAGAAAACATGCCAAACTCGTAATCTTTAATAGGGTAAAAGAAAAAAGTGAGTGCCTTATACTATGTAGTTTTGCTTTATGTATAAGCAAATTAAAGAATCTGGCCATTCATGTGATTGCAGATTTCACAACTGCCTCATTATATATACCAATCCTCAGAGAAGACTAGTGTAACAACCCAATTGGGTGTTGATAAATCAATTATACTATACTTCCCATCCAAGCAAATTAAAGTTTTGCTTTGATACTATTTAAAGTATATTATTTGTTTCGTCTCCAAGCAATTCCCACCTTTTTTTTTTTTTTAATTTTTTTTATTTCAAGGATTTGATGTTATGCCTATTGTTCTTCATGTCTCAATGTTTATTTTTATGGAATATGGAAGGTTTTTCATACTAGTAATTATCTTTTTTTATATATACGGAAGGTAAAACTATTTGTATAAACTCTCGTATTATTTATATAAATTGACATAACATATCATGTGAATGCCATGTAATATGAAAGTCTACGTAACATTAATATGCCATTAAGTTAGATAACCCCTAATATATCATGGTATGCCATGTGACATACCACATCAGTTTATATGAGAGTTTGTACAAATAGTTTTACTCATATATGAAATGAGTCAACATGCATATGGTCATGAAGAGTTACAAAATGGGCTTGAAGGTTAAGGTCCAAGCTCCTTCACACTTGAACTTCATCACATTGCAATTATGCAAATCATAAATGGAAAGCATGAAAGGGACCTGATACAAAGAGTAGAAGACAAGAAAATTAGGGGAATAAACAAAAGAAAAAGAATAAAAACTTCAAAAGATGTTAAGGGAAAAAATGGGTTGATTGCTCTTGGGAGAAGAAAACATTTATGCAGAGAATAATTTTCTTAATCTTTACTGCTTTATATTATTATATAGTATTAGTTTCCTTTAATTTGTACCATCTTACTTTTATATAAACTTTAGTTTATTTTCAACAAGAATTAGATGTTTTAAGTTGATGATATTCCTATATCTATTCATGTGTTATTTACAACATAAATCACTAAAGAGGATCTTCTCTATCTTTTCCCTTTTCTCTTTTCTGAAATTTCATCATATATCTTGTAATTCTTGGAAGTTTGTAACTGAAGATACTCTTATTTGAACACCTTTTAGCCCCTTTAGTAAATCGATTAAGAGTTTAAGATTTTGCTTTGTTATACAACTTTGAAATTTCATCGTACATTTGGTTTATCTCTGCAGTTCCTAACCTAACAACTATCCGTTCTCATTCTGATTTCATTAATAATTTATTCCAAGATGCTATATATCATTCTAGCTGTCAATGGAATTTCTCTTTACAATATAAGGAACCATCCCCCTTTTCCCTTTCACAGTTTAATAATATTTAAAATGTGCTGAACAAGGTGAGAGAAAAAAGGAAAACCTGGGGGGATTCCATGTAATTTACTCTTGATTTTTAATGTCCACTTCTCTTTTCTTCTCTCTGTTTCTAGTCAGAAGGTCAACACAAAGTGCAGAAAATTTACAAAGCATACGTATAATAATTCAATGACAGCAGATAGAACATAAATATTCAATCCAACAACTAATTAATTACATTAATTATAAAGTTAGATATAGTATAAATATATTAATTTATAGTATTACTGACGTGATACTCCCTAATATTTTACAAATTTTTAGGGAATATTTGTAGATGAAGATTGAGAAAAAAGAAAAAAGAAAAAAAAAAAGTGTTTGAGTCCCGAGATATTCAGGTTTGGGTTGGACGTTCAATAGGGAAGACAGAAGAAATAAAGTATAAGGTTCAAATGGTTACATTACACATTACAAGATTAAAACATACATCAAATTACAAGATTTATCAAAGTCATGAAGGAGATATTTTATATTTCAAGTATTTTGATCGTATTTCAGATCCATATATAAATGTTTGAGCAAGCCTAAGGAGATTGGATGTTTAAAATAGAGTTAACCAAATCAAGCGACTTGTCATTCACCAAATCTAGCCATCTTCATATATACAGGCTACCAAACATTAAACATTGAAAGAAGGTAAAGCCCATTATATAGACCAGCCCAATTGGCAAAAATGGGAAAAGCCATATTTTGATTAAATTTCTATCCTTTTTTTTTTTTTTTCCTAACCCAATATCCCAATTTTATTTCTTATACTTATTATGTTAGATTTTAAGTTAACTCTATTAAATCTATATTTTATACTGGTTTAGGGTGTTAAATATCAAGCAAGTTAGTAACTTCATTTGGCATTGAATTATGTAGCTTTGAAGAAATTTTAGTCCATCTTTTCTAAATACAGGGTTAAATCCCCTCATACACCATTTAACCCCCCTTGCCTTTTCTTATTCATCTTTTCTAAACACAGAGAATTAAATTTAATTCCAGAAGTCTCAATCATAACACCTCTACTAAAGCATAAAAGAGGTAGAATTTAAACCCCTAAATTTAAAAAGAAAATGCCAAAGCAATTTGTTGCTCTGTTTTTTTCATTCTAATTACTTAGGCCTTATGGCTTAGAGGCATGTAATTCTTAATTTCAAGAATTTTATTTACTCTAATTTTATAGATTAAAAAAGGGACAAAAACGTGTAATTTAAAGGCAAGTATTGTTAAAGTAATCTATTGCTCTATAGCTCTTCTGGGGAATTGCTTGGTTGGTTATATAATGCTTGATTCGTAAGTTGAAGAGATCATCTCAACCAACAGAAAAAACTGCAAAAGAGCAAATAAGGATATAGGGAGACAACCAAGAAGGGAAATTGGAATGATGGTCCATTTCCATGGATGGCAAAAAACTATGTAAAGGGTCGCACCAAAAGCTACCATCATGAATGGAATAGAAAAGAACAAGGTGACTAGCCCAATGATTAACTCTTCGGCAAGGACTCCAAAAAACTTTCTTCTACATAATGCGAAGTGAGGATTGCCAAGAGCATCAATAGTAAAGCAGTGGAAGTAAAGAGTGCAAACGAATTTGATATGACAAACACAATGAAAGATGGTTTGCGCAAGAAAATGGGTGTCCCTTTAGCAGAGTCGTTGCCACTTGGTACAGTGAAAGCTGCGACAAAGACGACTGCAATTATGAGTGCAGCTATAATTGTGCAGGACGAAGCAGTCTCCTTCATCCATTTCTCACATTCTCTGACTAAATTCTTGTGTGATTCGGTAAACACTTGTCTAGGAGTTTTATTGGATTTTTTTCACTATTCTTGAAGGGATGGATGAACAAAACTTTCCCACAGCCTGAATATATATACATAAAACCTTAACTTAATAGATAAGAAAATGTTTGAGAATATTAAGGACTACATGTTATATATAAAATTTTCTCACTTTTCATCAGTTTCGAGCCTTAGATTGAAGAAGTATTTAAGATAATAAAAATAAGTCTTTCATTGCTTGGTTGGATGTTTACCTTAAACCATTATAGCTCTCTCAGCATCTGCAATGTCGCACCCAGAATATGATCTGAAGGGACAAACCTTCCAGCGGAATGCAAAATGTTGTCTTTTTTTTACTCTCATGTCAGCCACTTGCTTCATGTCCCAGTCCCATGTAAGTAAAATATTTTTTTTCTATTTACAAGACTAAATAATTTTTCGTGGCGATTTAGAATTGCAAGTCGAACTATGTCATCACCATTTTTAACGAAAGCAAACGAGAAGCAATAGGTCTTCATAATTTCATTGACAAGCTTGTAAATCCCTAATGCTGCGGCTGTAAGAACTGGTTACATAATGAGTTGCTTCTTCATGGCTCCAAATAACTCTGTCATGACACATGATTCTGGCAATTTCATGTGCTTGCATATTCGTTAACTTTGTATCATGTATGCTCTTGGTGATTGGCACTGCTTTTAATTAAACTCTACTCATTTAACAAGCTAGAAACTTTCTTTCAAACTGCTCCTTTAATTTAGAGAATATATAATTTAATGCTTAATTACCCAAGTGCATGAGGGCATTCCAGAGCATAATATATATTTTTTTGGCGCGAAGCACCTGCTATAATTATAAAAATAAATGGCAGCATTCAGTATCATAATTATAAGAATAAAGAGATATTTAGATAGGGACGTTTACAAACCAAAGCTTCTGCCAGTAGACAAGCATTTTTTGAAAAAACCCCAAATGTGTGAATTCTGTTAACTTTGTCTTTGATCTCTCAGAGGTAATTTTTATGTCTCTGTCCACACTTTCAGGGCCAGGAATATTTTCTTCTTGCACAGGAATCCCCTGCCAAAATTATAGTGGTTATGAGACATACATTTGAGAGAAAGATTCTAAAAGGAATTTGTATATGTAATATTATTTGAATAACAAAGTTCTGCGTATGTTGTGACTCGGCAGAGAAAGTAAAAAAAATTAAAAGATTGTTGACACCAACATTTATGTTGATCAAGATGATATTATGCTGGAAACTCATGAAGGTGGTCACATTTTTGGAATCTGGAGCTGCAAACTTTGGCGGCAAAATTTGAAGTTCTGCTGCTTTTTGGTTCTACTATAACACAATGGAACTGAATTTCTTTAATTAATATTATGTACACCTTAGCTAAATTCACCTGTAAATCTGCTGTTGATTAGGTGTTTATGTAATGTGATTTGTTAGTAGTTGTTAGCAAAGCATGGCTGATGATTTTTTTATTGTAAAACCTGTTGCAGAGTAGGTGCAACAGTATTGTAAACCATGTATATTTTTGCCTTGCTGCTTAATGAATTCAGACCATTCACGTATTATGTTTTTTGTGAGTTAACTTTATTGCATTTTCCTTAGAATTCTCCAGCTATAAAACCTTCAATTTATAAATTAAGCGTTTCCAAAATCCAAGCTTCATCTCACTTTCAAACGCCAAAGGCTTATTCGCCACCATTAAATAAAATACTTCTTCCGTCCTGGTTCCTGGAGACGAGCTAAGTTTGGATATTGTTTCAATAAGTCTAAAGCTATACCTGTAAATGCAGTAGAGATCAACAAAAAATTAGGCCAAAGGATTGTTGTAGCAAGACCAGGGTCCGAAGAAACAATGTTAAACTAATAAAACTAAGAAAACCAAAACAAAATTGACTTATATCTGAAAGATGAATCAATCAGTCATGATAATTGTATAAGTATCATATCCTTAGTAATGTTAAATAATAAAAGATAATTAATATAATTTACATACTGACTATGGACACCAAGAATTGATCAGATCGTTAAGCAGAGTCACTCTGTCGGCCATGATTTGCAGCTTTATGAATTGGTAGTAAACCGTAGCTGTAATGATCTAGCAGCCTGGAATATAGGCGTTAGGCCACCATATTCATCATTCAATCGTTCTAGTGATTCTAGACCAACCATCGATGCAATCCTCTCCAGAAGCCAAAAGGGGGCGTCTAACTTACGAGTAATGATCTGACTAACTGTTTCCTCAAGAAATACTTTAATCTTGGAGATCAACACCTCGCGATCTTTGGTAATGAAATCTTCAACTCTCTTCCAATCATTCTCTTGTACAGCCTTGTATAATGACCTGGTACCGAATATGATCCACATTCTCCTCACTCTTTTTCTTCACTATGAATTCCGAAGTATGTACAGATATGATCAATACAAAGAATTTTTACTCCAAATCAATATATTTCAAACTAATTAATTACATTTTGCATTAACGGGTTCATCGTTCTTGTGGCTTTGACGATTCTGCAGTTTGTTCACCTGAATCACCCTGCTTCACCTCAGTGGTTTGGGCTCCCCTTCTGCTAGCTATATTAAATCCAAATTATGATGTATTAGTTATTGAATCAACAAATGAAAGAGTTAAAAAGATATTAATGAATACAAACAAATGCTGAACTTTTACTTAATATCAATGTCTTTTACTTTCCTTCCGCATTCACAGGTTCATCACTCTTAAGACTTCGATTCAGCGGTTTGTTCACTGGACTCATCTTGCTTCACCTCTGAAATTTCGTCTCCATTACTTTGAACTAATTCAATGGAATGTTGAGTAGGATCCATTGGCGGTTTGGGACCAATAGTACTCTTTTAATTGTCATTGTTTTAAAATTCCATGTTCATGTCCTGCATTTGATTGTGCCAATGCCATAGAGTTTGTGGTTTTGCTCTCTGTTCTCATTTGATAAAATAGGATATCAAACCGCATCTCTGCTTTTCGTTTGAAGTCATAGACAAAAATCATTTCATAGTTGAGTGGATTTGGAATTTTCCAGGATGAGGGCTCAAATTTAAAAGTTTTTGCCAATGAGAACAAGGATGCTTCTTTATGTTTGGAGGTTTTAAACTCATAAACTGTTCCTTTTACCTTCTGATATGAATCTAGGAATTCTTACTATTCAGTGGTTTTTGCTGGATATACGATGGGTTCTCATTCATGAAAACGGATAAGCTCAAAGCTCCAGTTGATGATATTCATATCCATTCATGTTTTATTTACAACATAAATCACTAAAGATGATTTCCCTGTTCTCTTTTATGAAATTTCATCATATATATTGTAATTCTTGGGAGTTTATAACAGAAGATACTCTTATTTGAATACCTTTCAGCCCCTTTAGTAAATCGATTAAGATTATGCTTTGTTACACAACTTTGATTATTTATGGGACACATCAGTCTCGACTCTTACAACCATTTGTATAGGCTTGTGAGATAATTGAAATCCTATCATCTGCAGCAATAAAGGCTGTGCAAGTAGGTGTTTCCGGGATTCTTGTCTCCAATCACGGCTAGATTATTCTCCTGCCACTATTCTGTACTTGAAGAGGTGATGACTATTAGTTTTACACTACCATTAACTCTTCTATTTATTTGCAAGTTCTCATGAATTTAGAATGGATCTCAAAACTTAGTAAGGTGTAAAAGGGTCCTCTAAACTGATAAATACAGATACTACACTTGATTTCAGCTAAAGGCTAAGAGATATCAGCCTGCTGGTGATTAAAATGGATGCCATATTAAGCAATGGATGGATGGGTGGAATGCACTGTGATCATTGATTTTATCCTCCACACTGTACAATTATTCCCATATTTGTTTTCCAACTGATTCAACAGTTTAATTTCATCTTATTCTGTGCGAGAATCAAATCTAGTAAAGAAATTTGAAAGTTACAATGAGACTTTATATCGAACTGTTCTTGTTGATCACATGTGTACAAGGAATTGCTTTATGAAGAGAACGTGCTCATATATTGTTACACGAGTCATTGTATTTCAGACAAACCCAGATCAGCTTTAAAAATTTAACTACAGATATTCTGCCACAAGCTTCTACATGCACCATCAAAGGCGAAAATACATAAAGAGCAATAAAATCCCAGCTCCTCCTGAAGCCAACTAACAGCCACCGCCTCCTTTATCAACAATTCTTGCTTTGGGCACTAACTATTCCTGGCTGCTCTAGTGCGGGAAAAGACGTCCAATCGAGCACAAATCCTTCATAGTATCTTCCATTAACTTTTGCACATTCTCTAACGTCCCAGAATTCTCCATTTCCTCTTTCAGATATTGAATTCTCCATCATCCCACAATTCTCTAACTTCCCAGCACAAATGGTATATAGATGATGATAAGTTCAAACTCATAATGGACAAATATAATTGCCTAACCACCAAAATTCATGGCAGCCACTCCCACCTCTTCTCCGAAATAAAAAAATCAAAGCCAAAAAATCGAAACTCATTCCCAATAACCCGAATCCTCTCACCATTAAAACCAAATCTTTTCATTTGTAGAGACTAAGCAAATCCCACATGCCATAGTCTCCAGTCTGCCAACCCTCACTTCTTGTCAAACCACCGATGAAACCCAGGCTGTCGCCCTCTTTACTTGATGTCGAACTACCGACCAAACAAAAGCCACCACGTTGGAGACGGAAACTCTACACGGCATGATTTATTGCGGAAGTGGGATATTTGATGGTGGTTGTGCTTGCATTCCATCGTTTTCATTAACTTCCGAATGGTTCTTTCATGGTTAATTAACGCCGTTAAGTGACAAAAGTATTTCTCGCCGTTTATAAATGTCTGTTTCTTTTGCCGTTAACTAAATGTCCGTTAGTTCTGATGTCATTTAACGTCGTTAATAAAACCGTTAATAACAGCTCGTTAATTATTCTATCATCTAACGCCCATAATTATTCCACCAAAATTTTCGTTATAATACCATTATTAAGTGGCCGTTATTTATGCCTGTTAACTAACGTTCGTTACTATCGCAGTTAAGTAACCGTTAATCGTGTCGTTATTTAACATGCCCATTATTTTTCGTTGCATAACACCCTGTTATTGTGACCTTTTACTTACGTCGTTTCTATGTCCATCTTCATCTTCACGAATTTTAAATGATCAATAATACAATATTTAGAAAGAATACTTATAAATATTTATATACAAAGTGAGGTGACAAAAAATAAATGAAATAAGTGAAACAAAAAGTCAATTCACTCTTCCATTCATTTTTTATCACATCACTTTGTATAAATCTTTGTAAAAATTTCTTTGTAAAATTTTTGTAAGTATTACTCTTAAATGATTGTGTGAAACTACTTCTCCGATTTTCAGAACAAGATTGGTCACTTTCCTATTAATTGAATCAGTTGGATTTTCGTTTTGCCCACTAGCAGAGCTTCAGAGGGCTGTGAATTTGATCGTCGTATGATAAAATTAAGCCTTTGCTGCTGTCGCTTTGCTTCTCGAAGCTCCTGCTCCGCCTCAAAGCTTCCTGATGCCATAATGGTAAGTTTTTCATACTTATTGAACTGATATGTTTACTTTAGGCATTTGTATGTACATTGAGACTCCTGTTTTTTTCCTTTTTTTTTTTTTTAAAGGGATCAATTCCAGGTCTTATCTTCCTCATCTAGCCTGACCATGGAGGTGGTTGCTGCCAGAAGCAACGCTGTTCGCTTCTATCAATTATATGTACTTGGCCGTTCTTGAGCTCTTTTGATTTTGAATTAGAAAAATGCTTCTCTTGTGTCACTTATCTATTCATTTATGTTTAAGAAAATTCATTAAGATTATGCTCTGTTGCATACTTTATAATCATGGGAATATTAGTGTTGACTGTCACAAGCATTTGAATAGGCTTTTTTATACTTAAATATTCTACCATTTGCAGTAATGAAAGCTGTGCAAGTAGGCGTTGCTGGAATTGTTGTCTCCAATTTCTCATAAAGATAAAATTCATCTCAAAACTTGGTAAGGCTATGGACTGCACTTGATCTAGTTTAAAAAGCTAAGAAAAATTAGCTTGTTCAGGATTGATTACGTGGATACCATCCTAATTAATATCTCGGGATTAGATCTTAAACATTTGAGCAAGATTTACAAAACAGAAGTGTAGATCTTTGAGGCTTATACTGCATTACCCTTAACTTGCAGGTAGTTCATGTTGTTGAGCGAAAATTCCTGTTCTAATGGATGGAGGAGTGTGGCGAAAACAGATGTTTTCAAGGCCTTGGCCCTGGGAACAAAAGCTGTAGTTGTAATTCTCCTCCTTAAGTTAACAGTTGGTGCCAAGATTTTAAAATCCTAGAAACACTTATTGTTGAACTGTTATCTCCAGAAATTTTGTTGCTACTGCAGTTTGGAAGGCCTGTTATCAATGGTCTGGCTGCTAAGGGGGAGCACGGGGTGAGAATGAGATGAGTAATCGAAATGCTGATGGATGAGTTTGAGCTCACAATGTAGTCACTCTCTGTTTACATGCGATTGTTTGTGAGCATCAAGACAAGCCAATAAGTTTCTAGTTAATGATTCTTGTATTGGCTTGTGTACATTCATTCTATGGGAATAGAAAAAAGAGTGCATGTTTAGGTAATCATCAATTGCTTATTTAACTGAATTTCGGACAAAGCAAGATCAGCTAGGTAAACTCTACTGTGAAAATGCTGACAAAACCATATCAAGCTTCTACATACTCTCATGAGTCTCATCCTTGTAGGAGACCAACAAGAAAGAGCAATCAGATCCTAGAAACAAGCCAAGTAATGGCCTCCACTTCCTTTCTGGGTTTGATCTCTTCCCAGCAATCTCGATTTCCTGTTTCATACTTGGAAGTGTTACATACCACATCGATATGAATGAGTATTTAGCTTGTCTAGTTTATAAACTTTAGATATCTCAACAAAGTAAATATGTTTTGGGTGAAAGATACTTACATTAAGATGAAAGCCAGATAATATCTGCTCCATTAGACCTGAGCTGCCATAGTTGGCATCAGAATAGGCTGAGGACATGATAAAATAAAGAGCCCATATGAAATGTTTTCCGACAAGATCCTTGTGATTGAGGGTAAGAAATCTAGAGTTGAAACCGCCAAAAGTGCTATATCTAAAGCAACAAAACCATATTTACACAGGGTAATGGCCTGATATCAATAACATTACTTGTTAATAGTGAAGGGAAAAAAACTATAGAAAGATAGATACTAAGGAAAGTTACCGAGCAATGAGCACTTCTTCATTTTGTTTCCTTAAGTGATTTTGCCATAGGCCCAAGCTTGAAGGTTTCAAAGTAATCGTTTTGCTCTGTGACACAAATCTCAAAATTCCATCTATTACTAAGTATGCCTAGCAAGTCAATCTAGCATTGAGAAAAAATAATCAAAACAGCCTCATAATTATGACCAAATATTTGGTCTTTGGCATAAATTTTGGGAAGAGTAGTATTATTTACTCTTTCCTGAAGATAATATATGATCCTCTACAGATGAAATTTGATACCTGAGAACAAAATATCATATTGTGGGCTAAACTCGAGGTGGGCGAAAGAAAAGGGGGACAGGAACTGCAGTCAGCCAAGCCTAGTATTAATTCTTCAATAAATCATGACCTTGCTGAACTTTTCCCTGTGCATCAATTTGAACTGCCTTAGTCAAGTTTTCTTAATAAGAACAAGTCCTGTTAACATCCTAATAGCCAAAATATAACCAAAACAAACCTCTATGAGAAATAAGCACTTTCCAAATTGCAATCTGGGGCCACTGGAGAAGTTCACTAACAGAAACTGCATAAACAACACACAGTAAGAGTCAGCAATGAAACATTTGATTCATTAGAGATATATGTCCTGTCTCTCTTAAGAAACAACAAAATTCCAGAAATGAGTAAGACATTCTGATCAAGTACAGTAATCAAAAGAGTATAAGGATCAGCTAAAGCACATACACGTACTATTTTACCTATTTTTTAATCTTGAGGAAAAGAAAACAAACCAGGGCTCAGATGAGTAATTAATGTCGGTGAAAGACATTAAAGCCAGTGCAGCAAGAAATTAATGTGCCTCTGAGATCAACAAAATGAAATTGTGATAACTAGCAAACACATAGAAATATGGACAGAAAGATTATATAAAATGCTTAAGGGCAATCACCTTTGCTTATTGATGATGATGGCCTATTATAGTTCAAGAAGTCTCTGCTTTAACTGGGCTGTAAAGATCAGATTCAAAATAAGTTGACATTTATAGGACAATTTTCTACTGATGCCTGCAAAATGGAGAAACAAAATTGTTTAGTAGGTGGACATACATATAGCAAAAATATATTAAACATTTTACCGGATTAATTCTTGGAATCATCCGTTATGCATTTACCTGTAAGTCTGTCACAACTTCAGTTGCTATTTGAAAATCCCATGGCCGTTTCTTTGCTCATATGCAAAATCAATCATGATATTGGGGATGTGAGAGATCTTGTGCCGTTCCTCTCCAGTACTCCTCAGGCTGTAACATTGTTTTAGAATAGAACACCAATTGATACTCAATTCCTTCCAAAGTTGTCTTCTGCAGAATGCGGTCTGGTATTTTGCTTAATTTCGGGACAATGTACAAATGATAGCGAGCGAAGACATGGCATGATTATTGACTCTTCCCGTACATCTGTAAGCATTCGATCCCAGTTTTCCATGTCAACAAAATTTGAGCGACTCCAGTTTCGGAAAGATGAATAGCAGATGCGTTACCACTTTCGATTCCCAGAAATTCATTACCAACTCGTTTCACACTCTGCATATTCCATATAGAGAGTGATTCAAGGGATGGAAGTCTTCCCAAAGCAGGTAAATTCTCAAACTTCATGCAATCATGGAGATTCAACATCCTCAATTTTTCTAATGGCAGGATCCAATCAAGAGAAATATCACGGCCTCCGTATCCTCGAATTTCTAACCCCTCTATATCAGAAGGTGGTTGCAAGGCTACAAGAATCTCTTCTTCCTCCTGACTCACCTTCTCTTTTTCCTCCGTTTCAAAATCTAGATGCAAAGAGAGAAGATTTCTCTTTGTCTTCAGTTCTGCTTTCTTGGCTTCATTCACATCTTTCACATTTCCCAACCTTTTTAAACTGAGAGACCCTCTGAGGTGGTTCAAGTTTTCCAGACACTCTAGGGTGCATGCTTGGCCACCACTGCCGCCACCACCCAAAAAGAACTCACTTAAGGTCTGAAGGCAAGTTAATTGCTCGATTCCTTTTGGCATGTACTCTAGTGAAGTTCCATTGTTTACTAGATGCCTCAAGTTGATTAACTTTCCAATCCCCTGAGGTAACTTCTTCAGTTTGGTACACCAACTCAGCTCTAAAGTTTGCAAAGCATATAACTCACACAATGTCTCAGGCAAATTCTTCAAAACTTTAAAAGGGACAAATTAAGATATCTCAAATGTGATAATTTTCCTATCTCTCTTGGAATCTTTCTAACTGAATTCGCATACTGCAGCTTTGCACTGAGATCTAATGCCCTTAAAGGTATCTGTTGATCAAATAACTTTAATAGGACATCACTAAGCAATGAGGGATCTGTAACTCTACACAGAATTATGAGGCTTCGCAACTTTTTGAAATCACTTAAGGATTTAGGAAGTGGAGCTCCTTCCCTGACCATTAACATTAAATGGTGAGCTTCTTGGTGAGCAGTGTTTGAGAATGGATCTTCAAGACCATTAACTTCGATGGTTAAATACTCAAATTTATTGATAAATTGAGCGAAATCATGCACTATATCCTGCATTTTGCAACATAAAATAGTGCCATCATGATCTTTTTTAAACACATCGAAGAAAGATAGTCTTACTAAGTAGTCAAAATACTCTCGACCCTTCATCTCCATTTCTTCATCTTTTCCTAAACCAAGATAACCTTGTGCCATCCATAGTTTAATTAATTGATCTTTGCTCATATTGTAATCTTTTGGAAAGATAGCACAATATGAGAAACATCGTTTTAACATTGTGGGTAAATCACAATAACTCAAAAACAGAAATGGAAAATGATCGTTCGCCTCTAACTCTTCTAGTTCCCATATACAACTTTCTGAGATTTTCAGCCATTGCTCTATGGTATTTTTAAAGCGTAAGAGACTCCCAATAATCTTTACAGCAAAAGGCAAACCCTTACACTTATCTGCAATTTTCTCACCTATGTCTTCTACATAGTTCCAATCCTCAGGAGACCTATCAAAAAATGCTAAATGTTTTAACAACATCAAACATCCCTCTCTAGGCAATTTCTCAATTGGGACAACCTCTTTTAATTCGACCATAGAAGCTATTGTCTCCTTTCGAGTGGTAATTAAAATCTTAGTACCAGGTAAACCATTCTTCAGACAACGATAAAATGGCTTCCATTTTTCATAGTCTTCTACGGACATACCATCTAAAACAAGAAGACATTTCTTTCCCACAACAGATAGACTAATCCATTGCAAAAGAGACCCAATTTCAACAACATTAAAGACGACCCCTTTCAGAGCTTTAATGATAGACTTAGCTATCTTAAGCTCATCAAAAGGGTCAGAAACACGCACCCATATTCTTTTATCAAAATAACTTAGCACCATATTATCATTGTAGGCGAATTGAGCCAGAGTTGTTTTTCCGACTCCTTCCGGCCCTACAACTGATATGATATGGGGATGTTTTCTTTTAACACCACTGTCACACAACTTGCCCACTAATTCCTTCTTCTCATTGTCTCGAAAACATATCTCAGACACATCATCCAAAAGAGCTACTAACACTCTCTATTTTCTCATCACTCCTCCCAATGTCTTTAAGGCTAAATTTTTTTTTCTCTTTGTTAATATCATCTATTATTTCACTTAGTTCTTTAATCTTCCGAGCAAAGTCACGATGTATACTGACACCATTCAAACAAGAGCAAGAGGAGGGCAACATAAAGCATACCTTCTCTTTCTCACGAATAAGAGCATTCAGATCAGCGCCCGGGACTTGCATTTTCGAGACAGCAATGTTCCACTCATCCAAAACATCTTCCAAGTCATAGCACGTATTTTTGAGCTTGCTCAACCATGATCTCAGAGGTTTCTCCTTCCCTTGTTTTTGCTCTGCATCAGCCGGCACATAGCGAATTTCTTGCAGTTTTTCACGAAGCTTTTTCAGTTCGTTTTCGGCACCCTCAGGAAGTCTTCCTTCTAGGTCATTCTCTGGCGTAATGGTTGTCTCCAACTGCCCCAAGACGCTGGAAACAATTTCAAACCCAACCACAACCATTGCCAGGTGCCCTTCTGAAGCCATCTTTTTCGTCATGGCAGCAGTGCTCAGAAATCAGGGATTGTAACTGAATGAAAAAGAGATGAGAAACTGATTTTTTTTGTGTTGTGAAATGCTGCCAGCCCTGGCTTTATACTCTATGCATGAATAATATTAACTGAAGTAATTTTTATGCCCATCGAATTCATCAATGAAACTAATTATTGTTGATCAAAAACTTGGTTTTATGATTTGAGTTGAACTTCCTCCTCATTGCTAATATGGAATAGTCACGAGAGGTTTTACTCATATTGATAATTTTAAGGTGTTGAAGATTAGTAAAGATATGCATAAACTGATCCGAACACCCCTGATCATAAAAAAAATATATATATATATATATATATATATATATTAATGTCCCCAACTGTTAAATATGTTTTTGCTAAATATGTTTTTACTTTCACAATTTTAACATTAACGATAATTATTGGAAATATTTAATAATTTTTAAATATACTTTTATTTTATTCAAAATCGGAGAAGAGGGACATTAAAAAAAAAAAAGAAACATAATTAAGAGGAAAAGAGATGCAAACCAAAAGCCTAAATCAGGGAGCTTTAAAGAATTTTTTTTAAAAAATATATATATAAATGAGTAATGTTATGCTTACTCATGAACTTACTAACTACTTTGCTCACCTTTGTTAAAATTACATATGGTACCCGTATTATGTGTATAGTACTCGTATTATACTTTATATTTACAAAGATTAGTAAGATGGTTAGTAAGTTCGTGAGCAAGCATAGCATTATTGATATATAAATAGATACGTATTTAGTAATAGGGGATATTGATCAATTTGATAGAGACTAAAAGTTACTTCCCTAATGTCAATTTTTAAGAGTAATTAATTGTTAAATCTCGAATCTAACTAAGTATAAATCGTCTGTTTTAGGTCTAAGATTTGACAATTAGTACGAGAGCACACTTGCTATCCAATAGACGGTGTGACAACGCGAGGTCTATAAACATGGGATGGGCAGTTTGTCAAATCTACATCGCTAGCAAATGAATTTGGGATTCAATTTACACGGATCTTACTAACCTTTGTTAAAATTACATATGGTATTATACTATGCGTATGGTACCTTGTATTATACTTTATATTAATATGCTGATTAGTAAAATTCGTTAATACGCATAGTATTATTGTTCAATTTATAAAACTTGTATGCGTTTTAAACGAAAAATGCTTGTAAACTCGTACAATCTCGAACCAATTCAAATTTCTATTTGGTTGACCCAAGGTTTGACACCAATGCTACAAGAATAAATTGACGGGAAATTATTTTAATTACTTCTCTCATTATATCATAGTATATTAATTTGCAAAAAATAAATTTGTACTAATAACATTATTCTATAACAAGAAATGGAGACCCTTTATGCTTTGCTTTGGCATTGGTTTAACAAAAGAATTTTCTTCAAGCTATTCCAAAGATTTAAGTATACATAATAGTGTACTAAATATTATTTTCTTACTCGATGAATGTTCTACATGGGCAGCAAGAATTAAAGATCCCAAGCTTGATCTTAAGGAGAAAGCATATACACTTTGCAAGTTAGTTAAGTAAAGAATAATATTGCTTTAGAAATGGCCTTGAAGAAGAAAACATGCCAAACTCGTAATCTTTAATAGGGTAAAAGAAAAAAGTGAGTGCTTTATATTATGTAGTTAGCTTTGCTTCATGTATAAGCAAATTAAAGAATCTGGCCATTCATGTGATTGCAGATTTCACAACTGCCCTCTTTTTTTAACCAAGGGGTCTAGGTCAGCTCACGATTAATCCTTCGGAGGAGACTAACTCAGTAACCCTACTATCATGGTCCTCCCATGCGGATCAATTTTGTAGAAAAAATAAAAGAACGCCACCTTTTTTTTATAACCAAAAGGTGTTCAAGCCAACTCATGACTTAATCCTCGGGGAGGGAGACTAAGTGTAGCAACCAACTGTTATGGCCCCCACGTGGATGCTTAAATGAGGAATCGAACCTAAGATGTAGGCACCTATTCATACTTTCTCTAATTCACTCTAACTTTATGGGCTATCCATAGATTAGTTAAAGAGTCTAGCCATTCAAATGTGATTTCAGATTTCAAAAATCAGTGTTGCAATATCTGATTTATTACTCCAATTAAATCTATTAACTGGATATAGAAATTAACACAACACAATAACTACTATTTGACAATCAATTTAGCTCTAGCATGGCCTTGAGAAATCCGGAACTGATTAGTCATGCCAAAATATTATGTTCTTAAGGGAGGATAACATTTCCCACCCAAGGTTTGGTGAAATAGCCCTTTTCCACTCCTTAAGTTTCAAAACCACACTTTTTCAACCATCATTAATTTAGGGGTGAGCGGTTCCGGGTACCCTGCATTTTCTGGGGAATCGGAACCGGAATCGCACAGTGAAGGTTTTCAAAAAAAGGAACCGGAATCGCATAGTACAGGTTCTTCAATTCAAGGAACCGAAACCTAAAATGCATGTTCCTTCCTTTCCCGTGCCCTATAAAAAATCAATTACCCCATTATTAGTTTAAAAAATGATAAAAATACCTTAAAATTTTACAAATACACCCCCTAACAAATTTTGATTACTCATTCATTTGTATCCAATATAACTCATAACCTATAAATTTAATATTATAAATTAATAATGTTTATAATATAATATAGGAATGTTGCAATTAATTAAGTAATTATTAAATTATAATGTAATGTTATAATTAATTAAGTGATCATACTATAATGTAATGTTATAAATATTTTTAATTACTTAAGTAGTTATTTAACAATAATTTAATGTTATAATAAATTAAATTTCTAATAATTTAATAAGTTTAATATTTATAATATAATGTCATAATTAATTAATGAATCACCCAATTTAATTATAAGTAAGCGTTCCTGTTAACGTTAATGATCACGATCAAGACAAGGAATTAAGTCCAAGAACACAACGTAATCTCATTTAAGGAACACGACTAATGCGTCAAGTTCCTTTCCGTGTCCTGTTATCATTACAATTAATTAAGTAATGATAATACTAATGTTACATACTACAATGATACTCATCAATTGTAATCAATATAACTCATAATCTGTAATTAATTAATTATTAATGATTTAATTGTAATATACATATTTAATATAATTGTAATATTAGTAATTAATTAAATTATTAATAATATTTAATTCAATTAATTAAGTGGAATCATTACTATAATATAATGTATAATTAATTAACTAAATACTATAAATTTAATAATGTAATGTTATAAATATTTTTAATTACTTAAGTAGTTATTTAACAATAATGTAATGTTATAATAAATTAAATTTCTAATAATTTAATCAGTTTAATATTTATAATATAATGTCATAATTAATTAAGTAATCATTTAATTATGTAATGCTATAATTAATTATGTGATCATATTATAATGTAATGTTATAATTAATTAAGTAATCATACTATAAATCTATAATTTAATATTGTAACTAATTAAATTTCTAATTATTTAATTAATATACTAATGTTTATAATGGAATATTATAATTCATTAAGTAATCATACTATAAATATATAAAATAATGTTAATTAATTAAATTTTTAATCATTTAATCAAGTAATGTAATAATATAGTAAATTATTAATGTTTGTAATGTAATGTTATAAATTCATAACTAATTATGTAATCACTTAACTATATAATGTTATAATTAATTAAGTGATCATAATATAATGTAATATAATAATGTTATAATTTAATTGAATAATTATTTAACTATAATGTAATGTTTAATTAATTAAATTTTTTATTATTTAAGTAAGTAATCATTTGTTTATAATGTAATGTTATAATTAATGTTTATAATATAATATCATAATCAATTAAATAATCATCTATTATGTAATATTATAATTAATTAAGTAATCATACTATAATTGAATTAAGTAATCATACTATAAATTTTTAATATAATATTATAATTAATTTGTTTATAATAGAATGTTATAATTAATTAAGTGATCATTTAATTATTATGTAATGTTACAATTAATTAACTAATTAAGTAATCATATTATAAATTTATAATGTAACGTTATAATTAATTAAATTTTTAATCATTTAATTAAGTATTGTACTAATGTTTATGTAGTAAATTAGTAATTACTAATATTTATAATATAATGTCATAACTCATGATCAATTAAGTAATTATTTAATTATATAATGTTATAATTAATTATGTGATCATACTATAATGTAATGTTATAATGAATTAAGTAATCAGATTATAGATCTTTAATATTATAATTAATTAAATTTTTAATCATTTAATTAAGTAATGTAATAATGTAGTAAATTACTAATGTTTATAACGTAATGTTATAAATTTATAACTAATTAAGTAATCATTTAACTATGTAATACTATAATTAATTAAGTGATCATAATATAATGTAATGTAATAATGTTATAATTTAATTAAATAATTATTTAACTATAATGTAATATTTAATTAATTAAATTTCTAATCATTTAATTAAGTAATCATTCGTTTATAATATAATGTTATAATTAATTAATGTTTAATCATACTATAATGAAATATTACAATGAATTAAGTAATCATAATAATTATAATAGAATTTTAATTAATTAAGTAATCATTTAATTATAATATAATGTTATAATTAATTATTTAATCATACTATAAATTTATAATGTAATTGAAATTAATTAAATTTTTAATCAATTTAATTAAGCATTGTGCTAATGTTTATATAGTAAATTAGTAATTCCTAATATATATAATATAATGTCATAATCAATTAAGTAATTATTTAATTATGTAGTGTTATAATTAATTATGTAATCATAATATAATGTAATGTTTAAGTGAAATAAGTAATCATGATATAAATCTTTAATATAATATTATAATTAATTAAATTTTTAATCATTTAATTAAGTTTGTACTAATTTTTATAATAAAATATTATAATTGATTAAGTAATTATACTATAAATCTATAATGTAATGCTATAATTAATTAAATTTCTAATTATTTAATTAAATAATATATTAAATGTTATAACTTATAAGTCAAGTAATTAAGTAGTAATCAATTAATGTAATGTTATAATTAATTATACTATAAATCAAATAAGTAATATTATAAAATTATAATTAATTAAATAATCATTTAACTATAATATAATGTTATAATTGATTAAGTATGATATTTAATTAGTAATAAAATTTATTAATATTTATCAATTTATCATATATAATTAATTAATTGCTAATTTACTATAGATATTTTTAGAACTTGATAATTGAAATAAATAATTAAATATATTATTATTCAATCAAATATAACTATTTTATTCAAAAATAATTTTTTAATAACATTAAAAATTTAATCAAAACTTTAATATTAATATATTATAATATATTAAAATTTTTAATATGGTGTAATTTATATGTAATAAGTACAATTGTATATTTATTTATTTAGGTTATTCTAAAAATTTAACTTTTTCTATTTTAAATTTTTTTTATGTAAAATAATAGAAACCTTCATTATTCACATTTCACAAATATTTCATTGTAGTCAAGTTCTAAATAGGTGCAAAATAGGTTCCAAAATCAATTCTGAATAGGTTCTAAACCGGGTACCCGTTACAGGTTCCAAACATGGTACCCTTTTTAGGTTCTTTTTCCAGGTTTCAGTTTCGATTTCGATTCCTCCACACACAAGAACTGGAACCGGAACCGCACAGTATCGGTTCCGATAAAATTGAAATGGAACCTACTATGGGGTGAGCACAGATAGCGGGTAGAACCGAAACCTGCGGGTAGAACCAGAATAGGAAATGGAACCTACCCGTACAGTGCCAGTTTCCAATAGGTTCTGATTCCAGTTCTATTCGCAAGTTTCGGTTCTACCTACTACCCATACTCACCCCTAAATTCATTATATTGGTTACAAAAATCTATTACAAGACGAAAACAACCCTTTATTATTTGACTTAATAATTTATTATTTTATATCATGTCAATTCATTCAATTACCAATATATACATTCTTTAAATATGAAATTACTTATATACCCTTAACTATTCATGAGAATTAGATTACCAATTTATCCTTCTAATTTTTTTTAGTAAAAATAATTTATTGGAAGTTAACTAAAATCTATATACAATTTTTTTTCACAAACTTACAGAATACAAGATATACGAACTTCCAACAAATACAATACAGAAAACTCCATAAAATATATATATATATATATATATATATATATATATATATATATACTTTTTTTTTTTTTTTTAAATGGGTTTTATTTTAAATAATCAAATGGAATATCAATACAGAAAAACTTGACCCAGAAACGTTATCTTAAAGTTTTCCATTTTTTGGATTAATAACCTGTGCATTGTTAAAGACACCTCAAATATTATTCAGGTGTTGTCTATTTAAATTTGTTAATCTGTGTTGGCGTATATTAAACTTGCTATAAAATTATGATAAATATTCCTTTTTTTATTTAATACCTTCCCCACCAATAAATGAATTTATTTAGGTTTAATCTAATTTTCAAATGCGCGGGGGATGGGGGACGGGTAGTCATACGCGCGCCGGACGGGCTGGGGGAGGGCCGCGCAATGGGCGCTGGGTGAGGTTTTTTGTTGAACAGGTGGTGGGCGACTTGTCAAGGTACCTGTGTGGAGGCAATTGGATATGGCGGAAATCATCCAAATCTTCCACAAAGCAGAAATAAAAAACAAAACTTCAAAAACAAATCAAACTCCACAAAATCGACAAAACAATCCACTTTCAACTGTCAAAACAAATTTCTCCAAACAGCGGCGGCAAAGGCAGGGGTAGGGGTGTGAGATGACGAGGAGGGACCGGTGGGGGACGATGGGGCAGATGGAGGTGGCGGCGAATGGCGGGGGGGGTAAGATGCAACCGCTCGCAGTCGTGAGATTGCGCGACTACGAAGGAGAAAGGAGGTCTTTGAGGCGGCAGCTCGGTGGAGAGGTAAGCAGAACGGGTTTGGGGCGATGAGGAGCTGGTGATGGAGGTAGGCAGAGTCATCGGAGGCGGCAAGAGAGGCCAGCTTCGGCGCCAACAGGAGGCCGGCTCGTGGCTGAAGGTTGCGACGCCGCCATCTCAGCTAGCGGTTGCAGGTTACGCCGGCGTCGCAGCCTCCAGCGTAGAAGGAAGAGATTATGGCGAAGAAAAGAAGAAAAAAGAAGGAAAGAGAAAGGAAAGGAAAGGAAATTTTTCAATTTTGATTTCTATGGCTATAAGTAAATTGACCATTTTGCCCTTCTTCAGAAAGGATTTTTCTATGAAAACATCATGGTGGGTATGAAAGTGTCGTTTCGCAAAACGTTGGGTGACAATATGTAATACCCCCTTTTCTGAATGAATATTCTACATGGGCAGCAAGAATTAAAGATCCCAAACTTGATCTTAAAGAGCAAGCATATACACTTTGCAAATTAGTTAAGTAAAGAATAAAGATCAAAATAAACAGCTGGGTCAGATTATTTTAATCTATAAAAATAATATTGCTTTAGAAACAGCCTTGAAGAATAAAGATTGTCTTCAACTTTGACTAAAAAAAGGGACAGACTTGTAATGTAATCTGGCATCTTTAATGGGGTTAAAGACAAAAGTGAGTGCCTTATAATATATACAAGCAAATTAAAGAATCTAGCCATTCAACTGTGATTGCAGATTTCAGAAATCTGTATTGCAATATCTGGTTTATTACTCTAATTAAATCTGAACATGAACAGAGAAAAGGAAAATAAAAGTTATTAACTGTATACAGGACTTAACACAAGACAATATACCAGAAATTACAACTATTTGACAGTCAATTTAGCTCTAGCATGGCCTTGAGAAATCTGGAACTGGTCAGTCATGCCAAAATGTGCCATAAGAAGCCAGACATGAGTAAGAAACTCTCCTCCTCGCTTCAGCTGGCGGGCATGGTGACTTCCTCGACCTTGACTTGCAGCATAAGTTAGAATTTCGAACCAAACATCTCTAATCAATTTCCATCGCCTCTTTTCGTCCGAAATTTTATTCAATTCTGAAGCTAGCCTGGATGCATCAAACAACACAGATTTGCTCATGTCGCCTTTCACTTTGGTGGGCTCGACATGAGTTTTCACTTTAAGTAACATTTTGCAAGCTTGAATTTTTAGTTCCCTCTTCTGATCTGTTTTTTCAGAGCCATGAGTTTCCTTTGTCCGATTCATGTACTTCCTTTCTTCTAAAAATTTCCTGGCCTCAGAACGAGTGTCGCGAAACCTGATAAGGCCTATCCCAACTGGTAACAAGGAAGGATAAATAACTAAGAGATATAGCATGTATCTTGACAAAAGCTTGCTAATTTTTCGATTTGTGCAACCTGAAAGATCTGAAGAATTGCCCTGAGTGCCAGAGTAATAGCAGAATTCAGTTGCAACATGCCAAACAAGAATGCTTTGATCAAACTCAAAGCCCTGAATACTCCAATCGATGGGACTATCACTACTCTCACCATAGTATTTTCTAAGAGCTCGGATTCCCCTATTGGTGTATATGTCTCTGCCCTGATAAGTGGTGTCACTCCTTTTAATTGCTTCATTAAATCGATAACATTTCTTCAGGACATGTTTGAAGATCAACTTTTTCAGACCTTCAGGCACTTTCTTGGAAGGTTCTATATCTGTGCTGTTCCCAAATTCTATTCAAGTGAAACCATTTTGGCATTGAAAGGTTAGTTTTCTCTTTGAGGCAAAGAGATGTGATGCTGTATTGCCCCATGGAATTAGACCACCTGGGCAGTTTAACCACTGGTTCCAAACAACGTAATTATGGCTTTTAAGATCCGAATTTGCTTATGCTTATTGAACCAAAGACTGGCCTCGTCTGACAGAAATAGAGAAACAGCAGCAATTATTTCTAGCAATATTGCTACAATCAGCAAGCAGAATGTTATGTAGAGGTCTACCTTGTGATACTTCTTCTTGTCAGAAATGGAGAAAATCAACAACACCAGGGTGGTGAGAAATGTGGTGATGAAGCGGCTAGAAAGACCCCACGTTGTATTAATTACTATTGCCTTTGTGTATAGCAAATCATACATGAATGCCAGTTCAATAGCAATCACATCGAAAGCATCTGCATGAGAGAATTTCAGGAATAAAGACTGACTAATTGTCTCTGTCTTGAAAGCTGAGGATGAGATCTGCAAACAGACACTTGAATATCTGAAATAAGGCATCAGCTTTAACAATGTTTACATCAGATGTGGTGTCTCCAGAAGCTTTTACATCTATTTCAGCCTGGTCATCTTTCACCTCTTCTGCCTCCACACAAAACCCCTCTGCATGTTTCAAACTGAACTCATCCATGAACTTGGGATAATTGGGGCCAGGATCAGGATTAGTCAGCATTGAATCTCTAAGTTGATCACTGCTAGCTGACCAAAGAGTCCATGTCCTCTCTCCATACTTAATGCATCCAACAACAATCATTGCTATTGCCAGATATGAAAGATGAGAGCCAGTGTTCCATGACAAGAGAAAGATGTATACTACTGCGCCAGTTTGGACAATAAGTCCGAACAAGTGCCGCAAATACAACTCATTGTCTTCTAAAGAGTAAGCTGTGATAGTGTCAGGACCACCCAAGTGCAACAGAAAAAAAGGAGCCCAAAATGCAGTAAGCTCATTGTTGGCATCAAAAGAACAACCATGGCGATGATAGATTTGTCCAAGGTTATTTAAGAGCAAACCAAGGGCCATGGTAGCTACAGAATCAGCCAGCAAGTAGGCACTCCAGACGACACATTTAAGCCGAAGTCTACCATCATACTTCCTGCGATTCCCCAGAAGGATGAGAAGTATTTGTGAGATGAGACTGACAATAATCAGTCCTCTCAGCTCCCATTTCTTCCACCAGTCTCTCACACTTTGAGGAAGCAACTCCACTATTACCCTCCTCTTCATCAGCACCAAGCTGCTCACAACTGAAAATATGTACATTTGCAAAAAATAAACTCAGATGATATTTTCAGATCAATGTCATAAAAAACCAAGCATAACTATTAAGCTGTCATTCAAGTTCCAGGAAAAAAAACATAATAATAATAATGATGAAATGACAGACCTGGGATTATCATCCTTGATATTGCAGTTCTGCAATCCCAAGTGTCCTAACCAAACCAGTCTCAGTTGTGTTTCTTTCAACTTATGAATAATAATTTCTGAGTGAGAAATTTTGTCTCAAGTTCGATTCCAACTGCTATTAAAAAAATAAAAAAATTATAATAATAATAAACTTTGTCTTTATAAAAGGAGATTCACAGAAAAAATTATCTTACAAGTTTCAAGTTTCAGAATCTCCCATTGAGAAGAAAGTCTACACTAAATCATTATTCTGATGTGGTGCATCCCATTTAATTATGCATTGCCAGGATTCAGGAATTAATTTTAAGAGGGCAAATTCAAAATAAAATAATATAATATATGAAAAATAAATAAATGAGTGGCATAAAATCTAAAAGAATTAATATAGATAGAGCCAAGTGAAAACAAAAAATAAAACCAAATTAATGAATTTGTTTTGTTGAGTGGGGTCACTGCCCCCACTCATTAGATTCTATGCCAGGATTTGAAGACTTAAAATTAAAGATAAATTGAACAAATTAAAATAGATGATTTCCGCATCAGTTTGTAAACAATAATTTCCATAATTAGTTTATATATATAACACTATTCGAAATTTTAATACCATTTTCTTTGTTCTATAATTTTTCAAATCCACTACTGAAAGATCTGGACTATTAATCCTCTGTAGATCAGTTTTGCAAACTGTTGATGAAATGATCTCTCATTAAGATGATTGTTGGTGTTATTAGAAGCATACATCATATAACTTCAAAAGAATCTCAGGACAACACACATTAAAACTTTCACAAATTGCTATCTGTTTATTACATAAATCACAAATCAGACATGCTAAATATCAACAATTCCAGGGATTCATAAATTGACATTTCCTTTATACACCTCAATATGTGAGTGGTTGCAGCCTGCAAAGACATACAAGTTTTTTATCAGATAATAAGAAAGATATCAAGGTTAGCAATAAAATCTCTAGTTTTGCGTTGATTATGAAAAAGGTTGAAGCTAATTAATAGGAAGAATTAATGGTAGTTTACCTATCAGGGTTCTCACATATCTAAAATAACAATTTATCCCTATCATCACTGTTTTGTCAAGGATTTTCCAGCATGTTTTACCTTTGATCCATTAAATCAAACATCAAAACCCTTACAGGCGAACACTGATGACATCAGGTAAATTGTTATTTCAAATTCCTAAGGGGAATTGTTATACAGTGATATCTCATGGCTACACGGAAATAACTCTAAAAGCAATTTTCATAGAGAAAATGATGGAACAAGACAAGAAACTAAAGAAGCAGCCAGTATTAGTGTCAAGATGGTCTTACACAGGACAACACTTCACCCCTGCAGACTCCTTGCTTCCGCGAGCAATTTAATCCTAGATCACATAGGAAAAGAAGATGATAGAATGAATATAAGAATTTTAAACTATGCATGCAGAAAAGGACATTAAAACTATAAAAACTCACCCATGGAGGTTCAACTTTCCAGTTGTTTTCAGTAGTGACTGCGTACTTGTGCAAGCTTTTTTTTACTTCAGCTGAAAATTCCTCTTTCATATTTGTCAAGATCAATTCTCTCAAACTGGTGACATTGTTCAATCCTTCAAGCTTCTTTAGATTTCGGCAATATCTGATCTCTAATTCTTTTAGCACAGGCATGGCTCCTTTCTCAATAGTCCACCCACACAGACTTGGTAGCACCCATAACTTCAACACACGGAGTTGAGGAAATCCATCAGTACAAGTCATGTCTTCTCCTATGTAGGAATGCGCGAAAAGCCGGAGGACCTTCAGGTGTGTTAGCTGTCCAAGGATTGGCATTGGATCATCGAATAGTTGTGACATTGACAAAGTAAGGATTTCAAGTTTATGGGGAAGTTGGTTTATGTCAATTACTCTTCTAAGCTTTCCAAGCAAATAAAGCTCTTCTAGATTAACCAGCTTATGCATGGATTCCAAATTGAGGTCTGAAGGTTCAGAATAATCATCTATTGATCTCAACTTCAATGATCGAAGATTGGTCAATGTAGAAATCCATTCAGTTATCCCTGGAAGTGATATCTTATGGAATGTCAATCCCAATTTGCGGAGACTGCTCAAGTTCTTCAACCAATTCATTGGAAGGCAATCCTTGGCATTGCCTATGAATAAACCCCACCAAGTGTGAAGATTGGTCATAGCACTAAATGAAAATCTTTTTTTCTTCAACATTTCAAAATGAATATCATTCATGTAAAGATGCCTAAGTGTCTTTATTTTCCAGATGGACATAGGCAATGTGGTAATATTGGTGTGCTTAACATCTAAGGTCTCTAGACATGGAAGATCACCAATTGAAATGGGAATCGAGTCTAGAAAAGTCGATCTCAGACCTAAGTACGTTAAAAGCTTCAGTTTTCCTATTGCTTCAGGTAGCACTGGTTTGTATACACGTTCTAGATCAAGCACTCGGAGCAATCCAACACCTCTCTTTATGATTTTCTTGTTCAAAAAACTGCGTGCTTCCTCCACAGGTTTCGCTCCCTTTCCGGTGTTGAAAGATATGTAAGAACGCAGATTTCTGATGCACTCATCTGGAAGAGGGTTGTAATGGATGTCTGAATGTTCCGCAAGCCTGCGGATGCATGACTTTGGTGAACTGGATGCAGAATCTGATTTGCCATGGACATAGAAAAATCCCATCCCTTCAGCCATTGGAAAGAGTGTATCATACAGAGTACTTGGCATGCGACATGTTTTGGGTGATCCATCTAATTTCCGAGTTGTTACTTCAATCATGTTCCTTTTCTCCAGTTCATCAAAATCTCTCCTCACAAGATCTTCAGGGAGCACTTCTTTCTTCACCTGATTTCCAGGGGGCACATCTTTCTTCACCTGATCTTCAGGGGGCACTTCTGGCATCACCTGATTTTGAGGGGGCACTTCTGTCTTCACCTGGTCTTGAGGGGGCACTTCTTTCTTCACCTGATCTTCAGGGGACACTTCTGTTGCTTCCCTTGGTGTCTCTAATCCTTCAGCAAGCCATAAATGAAACAACCTCCTCAATGGGATGCGATATGATTTCGGAAAGAGACATATATAATTAAGACATGCTTTTAAATGAGGGGATAGGTCCTTATAGCCCAAATTCCAGATATATGAAGGGCACTGTTTACCCAAGGAAGCCAATGGATCTGTAGAAATAGATTGACCTTCATCAAAAGCTGCATATTCATCAGTCATGCTTGTTTCTTTTTGATTAGTATGCTTAGTAACCCCTTCATTTTTCTTGTCTTCCGGCAGGATCTGCTCAATCACCTTTGGCCATTCAGTATAGTTTCTTTTACAAGAGAACAAACCTCCCAGCACGCATATTGCAAGAGGCAGACCACGACATCTTTGCCAGATTTTTTCCCTGAGATTCCTCAAGTCTGGATAACTTTCATCTCCCAGGCTTACTCGCGCCCTATTCAAGAACAACTCCCAACCCTCATCTTCTCGCAGGCGATTTAGCTTGAAAATTGACAACTGATGGACTAAAACAGCGGGCCTACAAAGGCATCAGAAGTAATTAGGATTACCCTGCTGCCATTTGATGTGCTCGGAATAATTGTTTGGAGATCATTCCAAGCACCAGGAAGATGGACATCATCCAAGACTATCAGGAACCTCTTCTCAGATAAGACTTTGTTAAGCTTATTTTCCAATTCCAATATGTCCAGGGGCCGTCCCTCAACACTGCTTTCTAGTGTAACCTGTTTCATTATGTCAATCAACATATTTCTCGTATCATAAACATCAAAAGCAGGAACACTAAACCAAGCACGGCACTCAAAATTCTGTCGTATATATGGACTATTGTAAATTGTTTTGACTATAGTTGTCCTGCCAGAGCCTTCCACATCCACCACTGAGATGAGATAATACTTGTCTCTGCCATTAAGTGTTAGTTTAGCCAACTCCAATACTGTATCCCTCATACCAACAATATCTGTTTCCTCTTTCAAATATTCAATCATTCCCTTCAAGCGCTCCTTTTGCTCAACCATTAAAATATCAGCTTCATCATCCTTGCTGTTCGCTGATGCTACCTGCATTATAGGCTTTGGGTCGAGCGAAATCTCTTTCCAAAGAAAGTAATATCTGGACACCGTTCTGCATCAGCTTCACGAAAGCTGAAAATCACCCGGCTACCATTTGATGAATTCGGGTAGAGCAAACTTGAGGATCTCCCAAATATCCGGCGTCCGCACATCAATTAATACTACTAGGTACCTCTTCTCAACTAAAAAGTTGTGGAGGTCCTGTCGCAGTGAATCAAGTTGCAAGTTCTCCATGGCCTCAGACTTTCCTGTAACTTGTTTAAATATATCAATGAGAAGTTGCATTTTCTCAAACTCTTCAGCAACACGAACCCAAGCACGACAATCAAAAAGCTTCTTGATACTCTCATAATTGTAAATCTTCCATAACGGTTCTCTCTCAGAACCATATTCCACCACTGAAATGTGAAAATGTGAACGGTCTCCATTGAGGATTAGTTCAGGTAACTCCTCCATTCTATCTTCTGTATTGGAAGTACTAGTTTTTGACAGATTGCTTATCTTACCAACTAATTTTTCCAGATTTTTCAAGAAACAAGATTGACTATATGGAAGATTCAAGTGCACGTAAGCTGTTATCTTCTTTTTCTGAATTGCAGTGAAGCTGTCTATGGCATCTTCTGCCAAGTAAACAGCTTGCAGAAGCTCAGAATTTGAGCTGCCATTACTTGAATCACTTTTCAAGAGTTCCTCTACTTCTGATAGTTTCTTAATGGACCGATGAAGTTGAGCACCCTCTATTGGCTGAATGATTTGACTACCCTTAGCCAGACTTCTTAGCTTCTCCTTCAAGAGAAAAATGGGTATTTCCGCTGCCATGGATTCTGAAGTCCAAATTTCCTTGCTTCTTTTTTTCTGACAAATTTGAGAAACCAAATTCATTAGTACCAGCTGATGTAGAACAAGAAAACAAAACAGAGGAAGAAAGTGAAAGACAAGGAAACCAGAATAAGTGCAGAAAGAAATTTAATTAATACCAGCATTTAGACTCACCCTAAAAGTTACTTAGTAGGTGTATTGCAGGAAGATTCTAATCAGAATAGTTTAATAGCTTAAAAAACCATACAATGTTTATAATTCCCTTGTATTTCTGATATTAACTTTGAATTGGTTCAAATACCTAGAAATGATTGGGATGAACTTGCATTAAGTCTAAAACTAAATCAATAATACTAAATGTCAATAGTCATATCAAAAGAAGAACCTACGGAAGTGTTAAATTTTCTCAGTTTTCTCCCACCAAATACTTGTGCATTAATTTACATATAATTACTAGAGGGAAATCCAGAAAAACACCATATCTACTACTTCACTGCACAAAAACATCCACCCTTAAAATTTAGATACAAATATCCAAATGTAATATTGATCTCACCATTATATCTCTCAACCAGTGAAGGTCAGTATGCTATAGATAATGTAATCAATCATGCGCCATAGCACGTCATTTTTTTTAATTTAGATCAACTATTCAAAGGTGTCAAAGAACTTACTAACTATTACCAGGCTGACTATCTAAGAGATCATAATGGTGGTGAAATGAAGATATTGATAATAAAAGTTACCATGAAGATGTTATGAATACAGTTTGTAAGGTGGGATCACTTACCTTGATTTCTCTTGTTTGTTTAAAAAAACTCAACAGAGGAAGTAGCTGATGTCATTGCCTGTGCTTGAAGGACTTGTCAATCTTTGTGCCCGGCGTCTTCAACAGTGGCTTCTTGGTTACGTGGGAGCTTCCACTTCCTGGTTTTTCGGCCTTGCTGTTACAAAACTCAAGCTTCTTTTGCTTTATCAGCCATCTTGGCTCCAACATAAAGCAAACGGAGGGTGTTTCACTTGGTTAAGACAATGAATATATTCAAATCAGGTAATACATTATTTTCTCTTTTGTTTATGTAACAAACTATCTGATTAGTGATTTTTAAAATGAATATTTACCTTACATGAATTCATTGATTTGCTAAAGGACTGATGCATAGAATACTTTTCCTATTTACAAGACAAGAATAGGATGCTAATAGTAGAAAACAAGTAAAAGAAAAGAAAAGGGAAGAAACAAAGAAAAGCAGATTCTTAACTGCAAAACCTAGTTGAAACTTGACATTATTATGTTATCCAAATATAATAATAATATGAACATGAAATCCTTCATGTTGATCTACATATGTGGAATCCAACAGCCTTTCTTTGCGGCAACAATCTCTTTTATTTATTTCAAATCAATTGTTGATTGCAGATGGCATTGAGATAGAGCACCTAAACTATTAGATGTGATATTAAACCCATGTATGATCCAAGGCCTTCGAACTTGTCTAAGCTTATGGACAAATTCCTGATGTTCACACCTTGTAGCTCAATGGATGAATTAACAATGCTATCAACAGAACTAAGGTTGTAATCGAATCGAGTATTGAGAAGCTCGAGCTCAACTTGGTTGGAATAGTTGAAGCTCGAGCTCGAACTCAACCTAACTTCAATCTCGATTATAACCAAGCCAAAATCGAACTCGAGCTCAACTTAGTTGTAATCGAGTCAAAATGTGCAACGTGAAAATGTGAATTAAAAATTTGGGATTTGAAGTTTTTAGTTATTAATTATTTTAATTTTTATATATATAATTAAAATATTATATAATATTTCGAACTCGAGTAAGTTTGCGAGCTGCTTGAATAAGTACACAAACTGCTCCAAGTTGAGTATTATTAGGTTCAAACTCAACTCAACTCAACATGTGAGCTTGACTCGAGTCGAGCCAGAGCAACTTGTGAGCGGCTCCGCTCATTTGCAGGCCTACTGCAGAACCAAGGGTCTAATAGCTCAATTGTGAGTTAACGAAACTATACATTTCGAGGTTTTCAAAATTTGAAACTCAAAGACTTACAAATGTTCATACCACCATCAATAAGTAACCTCGGCGCCTTTAAAGTCATCACCAATAGAAACAATGTTGAAACAAACTAATAGATTTTGAGCAGAATAAACAAATTAGTGACAAGCTATTCGCAAGTGTACGAAATCGTGCAAGTAGTAAAACTCGAGTAACGAGTGTCGAATTCCAAGGAAACTACCTATCAAGTATCAAACTATTATATTCTATTGCTATTTGATTAAACTAAAGTTTAAGAATGAATTTAATGAGCAAGAAAATAAACTAAAAGCTAAGTAAAGGCAGAATTTGTAAACACTTTGAAGTGAAAATCAATATGACTAAACCTAGGGCATAGATTTCACACCAATTTAATCCTATGCATTGATATCTATTGTTAACCTAATCAAGCGTATTCTAAAAGTCCAAATCCCCTATTATTCCACTAACTCTCTCTCGAGCAATTAGCAAATTAACCATTAAGCAACAACCCAAGATATCTCTAAGTTGGATTTAGAAGCTAAGAGATCATTAAGCTCTATGGAATTTACCGGAGCCTCACAGATTGTGGTAACCTATCTCTAGCGTTTGCTCAATCTATGGTTTTATTACCTAAGACAAATCAGGTTTCATCTCTCGATCTCAACCTAACCCATGATATCATTCAACTCTCGGACCCTTGAGACTTGAAAACATTATGCACAATAATAAAACTTAGAAATCATGCTCAATATAGAATCAAAATAATAATGTCAACACATGTTCATAAATTGGACTACATCTTAGCCCTAGAAAAGAAAGTTAGTTCATAATGAAAATAACAAAATCCATCATTCTAATCAATGACATCAATTCAAGAAAAAGATAAACTTCTCTAATCGGTGAACGAGAGCTTTCAGGAACCCGATCTCCAACTTGGTAGCCGTCCTCTTCTCCTTCCAAAAGTCCCCTTTTAATTTCTTAAAAATTCTCTTTTATATCCCTGGGGTTCTTGGTCGTGCTTAGGAAAAAGATTAGAAACTTAGCCCATCCAGATTCGGAATTAGGGTAGTGAATTAACACAAACCCATGACCCATCGCCGCGGCGGTAAGAATGGTCGCCGCAGCGATCGTTCTTTATGTCCAAGGCATCCGTAATCTTCATAATTTGAACAAGTCATCAACACAAATATAGCTCTCTGAATAAGCTTTCCAACGCCACCAGAATCATCGAATTCTGATTTCTACAACTCAAGTTATGACAAAAACATTGAGGCATACTCATGATGAAAGATTTCCAGATTTTCCGTAACATCTTCGAAGTGCCGCAACTTCTTCATTTCGACCTTGATTCTTGTGCCGTTTGTTCCTACGCGTTGTAAATCCTATCAACATCGTTCTTTTCCCTTCAAAAACATGTTTGAGCCTGAAAACACTCAAAATGCACCCATGATCTCATAAATGGTATTTATGAAAGAAATAATCCAAATTCCACACTTTAAGCATATTTTTCCATAAATAAACCAATTAAATCACTAACAAAATATGAACATTCAAGCTCTTATCAATTAGGTTTCCTGATGAGATAATCATCAACCTTTATTCTTTTTAAAATTGAATTGATACCAAAATTCACAAATAAAGGAATTATATCCTGCAGACAGTCCTTAACTTGGAATATAAACAAAATTTGTTTTGTTGTGATTCTTGGTATCAACTTAATTCCAGAAAGGTCAGCTCATGAGGAAACCTAGTGCATGTTCTGCCCAAAATCTATTGGTTTGTCTCAACCTTGTTTAAAGGCAAGTCAAACCATTAGTAAGAAAGCCTTCCCAATTTGGGGTGGTAGAACTTTCAACATCCGGAACTCCACTTCCTGTAGCCAAAAGTTAAATATTGTGTAACAAATCCAAGACAATATCATCCACTGCATTCTCCAAAGACATCCCAAGGCGTATTTTAAATCTAAATCTTGTACCAAAAT